>PVJN01003285.1:15146-103725 GCA_004026805.1 Lasiurus borealis
AGCAAGAATGTGCCGGGATAACTTAATAAGGCAAAACACCTGCGTAAGCAGACCCTGGCCCCTACCTGGCCTATCAGGATGGGCCAACTCCCCTACCTGGCCTATCAGGATAGGCCAACTACAGCTCTCCACCCCCTGACTCCCTGTATAAAAACGTCATGTAACAAAGGTTCAGGGCTCTCAGCCTCTGCTCTGTTTTTGGAGTATGTTGTGAGCCCCAGCATGCTGGTCTTAATAAACCCCTTTGTTTTTGCATGAGATCGTCTCTTGGTGCTCTGTAAGTGCGGCTTGCGTTCCGGGCTTAACAGAACTACTCGTTTAACGTTCAGCTGGAAAGAGAAAACTCATGTCTTTCCCAAACCGCTTCTCCAGCTTCTCCTAAGCCCCCTCCCCCGACTTCGGTGAATGTCATTGACATATAAATTGTGTAAGTCTAAGGTGCACAGTACGATTTGAGACACTTATTGTGAAATGTTTGCCACAACGAAGTTTCTTATGTCACATCTTCTCCCATAATCACCAGGCTGTTTTTATGCTGTCTGATTTCGGGGTCGGGCACGGTTGGGGAAGGGACCTATGCTCCTCTTGCCCACTGAAGAGGACAGAAGGACCAAACTTTGAAAAGGGGATGCGATGCACGGTGTGTCCTAGCAACCAAGGGAACTCTGGTCCATGTGCAACACAAGATGAGCACCGACTCGACTCTGATTGGCTGTCATCGGCTGGAATAGTCACAGAGTGGCTGTAAGGCACTCTCCCTAGGGGTCAACACCAGACTCTCAAATTAGACCCAGAACTGGGAAGGCTGTCTCGGTGGTGGTGGGGATGGGGGAAGGGGGGAGAGATGGGGAGCAGGGAGAGGCCTGAGCCCACGAATCTGACATAACTCCACACCAGAGGCTTTCTTCTCTCGCATTCCAGCTCCCCTCTGGTGAGGAACAGTAATGGCATTGAAATCCACAGATAATCCTTAAAGCTCTGTGGCAGCTCCGGTTCTGCACTCCCCCTCGCAACTGACGGTTTTAACAGCTGCTAACAAGTCCCAACAAGAGCCGTCCTCGCTCCAGCCTCGAGGGTCAATATCCTTCCTCTTCCTCCACCCAAATCATAACCAGCCCTCAAGTCTCCGACTTCCATGCCGGCTGACCACTCGCCCCTCACCTGTCGGGTCAGAGTCTGGGCATCCTGCTAGGCTGAGGGGCACGGGGAGGCCACTGGTTGGGGGAGTGGTGGAAATGGGAGGCACCGCGGGCTGGGGACCAGGTGAGAGCGGGGAGCAGCCTAACGGAGACACAGGTGTGAACAGTTGCCAGGGAGGCGAGGCTGGAGTCGGAGCCGGTGGAGAGGTGCCTTGAGCGGTGAGCCATCTCCACGAACAGGACAGCTCGTTCCGAAGGCCCGGCTTCAGAAGGTTCAGGAAGGCCGGGAAGTGGGGTGCAAGGTGAGCAAGAATAAAGAGTTCGGAATGGAGACTGAACTGTGTGGGCTCTGGAGGCCTCTTTGGGAAGGCCTGGCTGTGAGGTTTGCAGCAAAGGCCCACGATGTTCCAGAGTCACACAAGGCTGAGCGGGAAGCACTAAGTGTGAAACGCCTTTCCCTGGCGTGGATCACCAGCCGCCATGGTGTCTCCTGGGTGCTTTAACCCAGGTGCTGCTCCTGGGCGTGGACTGTGACCTGTCACTTACAACCCTGATGAGCAGCCGCGTGGCTGAGATTTGTGAGATGAAGGCATAGGGATCAGCATTCCCGCCCCCACTTGTACCTGTCACCTTCCCCTGATGAAGGCATTTACGGGTTTAAAAAAAGTGGGGGGCAGTCTAGGCCCACCCGGGGACAGACCCTGGAGTAAGGGATGTTGGCACTAGTGCGGGCAGGATGCTCCCAAGGGCATTCCATGTCTCTTGGGTGTAGCAAAGGCACTGCTGGAATACAGCTGTCCTCGGTTCATGACCTTTGGTTTGGTTTTGCTTTACTTTGGGCTGGTGTTGCTTAAGAATGTCAGAGTTGCCGAAACCAGTTTGGCTCAGTGGATAGAGCATCGGCCTGCAGACTGAAAGGTCCCCGGTTCGGATTCCGGTCAAGGGCATGTATCCTGGTTGCGGGCACATCCCCAGTGCCCTGGTTGCGGGCACATCCCCAATAGGGGGCGTGCAGGAGGCGGCTGATGAATGTCTCTCTCTCATGGATGTTTCTAATTCTCTATCCCTCTCGCTTCATCTCTCTAAAAAAATCAATAAAAATATATTATTAAAAAAAAGAGAGAGAGAGAGAATGTCAGAGTTTGCCGATATCCAATTCCTGCCTATCACACTTCCAGGCACAGTGGACAGATGTGAAGGCGGTGTTCGGAGCTACTCCTCCAGCTGCCTGCCAGCTGCTCAGGGACCCCTCCCCTTGCTTTGCTGACGCAGACCTGACTCCTCCTCCAGGCCCCCCGCCTTCCCAGAGGTCAGTCACAAGTTCACATTCGGCAAGAAGCAGCCATACAAATGGAGTGCCTGCTGGGAATATCTTTCTGGTGTCAAGTAGCCATTAAAAGCACTTAGGGAGATCACAAAAGGAAGGTGCAAGAATACTTTGGGGAGAGTCACAGGACAGGGAGGGCAGAAGAGAAAGCAGCAGCCCACCTTCTACCTAAGAGGGGAAAACAGGCTATAAAGAGCAAAGGTGATGCTCAAGAATGGACTGCGCTGGGGAATTGCTGAACACGCTCTCTTTCAGCCACTCCCCTGCTGGGGCCCAAACAGTTCAGGGAGCCGGGAAACTTGCTAATACCAACAGAGTAAAAGAACATTTGAAGGCATTATGCATTTTATTATTTTTTAATTTTCATTGAATGTATTAGGATGATATTGGTTATATATAGGTGTCAGGTATACAGTTCTGTATATTGTATTGTGTGCTCACCACTCCAAGTCAAGTCTCCTTCCATCACCATTTACCACCCCCACTTTACCCTCTATATGTCCCTATGTCCCCCTCCCCCACCTCCCTCCCTCTGGTAATACCATACAGCTGTCTGTGCCTCTGAGGTTTCTTCTCTCTCTTTTTGCTTAATCCCTTCACCTTTTCACCCAGCCACCCTCTGACAGCTGAATCTATGAATCTGTTGCTATTCTGTTCACTTATTGTGTTCATTAGATTCCACATGTAACTATAATCATATGGCACTTGTCTTTCTCTGCCCGGTTTCTTTCACTTAGCATTACTTTCCAGGTCCGTCCCTGCTGTGACAAAAGGTAAGATTTCCTTCCTTTTTACGGCTGAGTAGTATTCCATTGTGTAAATGCACTACAGCTTTGTTATCCACTCATCTACTGATGGGCACTTGGGCTACTTTAAATAATGCTGCAATTAACGTAGGGGTGAATATATTATTTCAAATTATATTTTGGGTTTATTCAGATAAATTCCCTGAGGTGGAATTGCTGTGTCATATCATTTTCAATTTTTTTTGAGGTAACTCATACTGCTTTTCACAGTGGCTGCACCAATCTGCATTCCTACCAAGCAATTGTGTATTTAAAAATGTATTCCATGAGCATGCATTGCAGTCAGTACTTAGAGATACTCTCTCATCCAATTTGTACTGCCATGTCTGAGAAGAAGACATTATGAATCCTTGTTTAGATGTGGAAACTAAGGTTCAGAGAGGTCAGTTACTGCCCACATTCAGGGCCCAGGTCAGTCCAGCTTCAAAGCCAATGTCCTTCCTACCAAAGAGTGTGGAGCTGGGCCATGAATCCTTACCACCTGCATCATTCTGACTTACGGGTCGGTGGCTGGTACTCCTGGGTTAAGTGGGTACAAGTGGGGTGTCTGTAGGGCACAGTGGCCTTTTCTGTCCCCTGATTAAAGGAAGAGTAGCCTGTCTATCTTACATGGGCTGATGGAATCTTTCTTCAGTCTTCTAGCCATCAATCACCATCTGAGAGGAAGTACTGGGAACAGAGCTAAATAGGCAATGTAACTGGGAAAGTCACTTTTCTCTCTGAGTTTTAGTGACCTCATCTGTCAAAAGGGGCCAGTAAACCCTGTGTAACAGAGTAGTTGTGACACTAAAAAGATATCTTATTAAGGTCCTTCATGTTGTATTTGGCACAACATAAATGTTATAAATGACAGCTGTTGCAATTCCTGGTTTTCCGCACAGAAACGGTTTTGGAAAATGCACAGAGTTGAAAATAATTGTTTAAGTCATGAGTTTGTTTCGAGGTTAAGAATGACTACAACCAAAGGGCAGCGGAAGCACAGGCCGCCTGGGTTCTGGACAGAGAGCCACTTTCTCCCCGCTGGGCCCTCCTCTTGCTGTTCCATCATCTCAGACTGAAGCGTGGCTGTTAAGGGACTAGGAACTCCTACCACAGACACATATGGCAGGAACCTTGAGCATTTTAAAAGTCAAAAGACAAGTGCAGGAGGAATTAATGCAAATGGCTTTGCTGCCTGTTATATGGTCCCCTGAAGGCGCATTTGTTAGAGGCACTCTCTCATGATGGCTAGCTCCTCTCCAGGGCAGTTTAGGCTGGTTCCCGGGCTTGCCCGCCAGCTTGATTGAGCAGATAACAGTGAACAGGAGAAGCAGGCTGATCCTGGGGCCTCGCCCGAGCTACTCATTCTGACCCCAACGGGGGCACAGAGACCTGGAGGTTCTGACTCAGAGCTGCCCTGGTGGCGGCTGCATCCGCTGCTGTCTGTCCACACAACCCACAGCCCACGCTGCAGTGGGGCAGCATCCGTCTCCACCCTCATTTCTGCACCCTTTTCAGAAAGGCTTTTTGTGCCGAAGCAGGACTAACCCTGCCCCGCCAGGGAGAGAGGCAAATGTGCTTCCAATCACGGGCCCTGGGGGGAGGGGTAGGCAGCGGGGCAGACTGCCCGGGCACGCAGAGGGCTGTTTTCTTTGAGCAAACACTGCGAGCATTATTGCCATTTGGGTTCGCAATAACAGAGAAGAGGAGGCTCAGGGATTCCACTCGGAGAGCTAGAGTCATTTGTGTTTTAACTAATCCCCCAAACGGTGCATTTGGTTTGACATAATTTCCTGTGGGATGGTAAACTTTGCAGTACGGGACAAGTATTCGCAGAGTTTGGGCACGAAGGAAGCAAGGAACAGTACCTTCTTTAAGGTTATTGCATTGGTCTTAGCGGGGCTTCTATTTCTAGTTTTTCTTTGGAAAACTAGTTCTTTCAAGTGTGTTTTCCAGATATTGACAGCAGTCAGGCGCCGCGTTGTGTAACAATTAAGACTCTGCAGACTCAGAGGGGAAAGCACTCTACCAAACAGAATAGGCCAGGTATTGAAATTCCACAGCTAGTTTGCCACTGTAGGTTTTTCAATAACCAAAAAGCTCTTGAGATTTTAGATCACTTTGAACTAGAGAGAGACATTCTGTTCTCTTCCAAGTCCAATTTTAGAAAGGGTCTTTCCCTTTATTGTTAAAAAGCAACACATTTCCAGACTCACTGATATGTGTGCACACATACATATACATACTCACACACACACACAAAGACACACCCATCTAACTTCAGCTTGCAGCCTCTATTCTTCCTTTGATTTGCCTTGTAATTCCTGAGTCGGTAATCCTAATCTGTGTGGCCCACTTTTATTAAGGCCATTGCTACATATTTAAAAGATTTAGCTGAAATAGGGGTGGCATTAAAATGTAGAATTTTTATATAAATTTAGTACAATACTTTTACATTCTATAAACCCCCCACCCCCACATTGCTTCCTTTTTAATTTCCAGATCCCTTGAACAAGGAATCATAATATTGGGTCTTATGGGTTATTTTCCAAGTACCCTTTCACTTCTGAGATCCCAAGCCTGGAAAGGGATATGTTTGGCATAGATATGCCTAAGAAGATTCTCGGAATACCCCCTATAGACAGGCTAGATGTCTAGAGCATTATGGCCCACATGTTGTTTCAAACATGGGAGAGGCCGTTTCTTGGAGAGATGAGAACAAATTCCCCCCCATTCTGGCATTTCAGACTTCCACCATCATCCCTCTCCTTCACTGATAGCCCCTGCCATAAATATGAGTTCACGACATTAATCCCAAACTAAGCACATTCTGCTCCCCAGCGGGCCTCTGTCTAACTATTTACCTTCGACCCCCAAAAAGTTGTGTGGCTGACTGACAGGGTGATTACTGGCACCAAACACACGGGGAGCCTTGCTGGCTGTGCGCATGTAACAAGATCATCTTGGGGTCCCCTAAAAGCCGGTCTCTCAGTCCGCAAGGCTTTCCCTCCCCCCTCTCTAATGAAACCTGACTTTAATTTGTGCCCATTACCTCGGCCTACACACCCCTTCACAAAGAACCCCGCTTGCACAAGTTTGCTGCTACACACAGCAGATTGCCTCCACTGTGCCCTTCCAGGAAAGGGCCGTCTCTCGCTCAGGCACACGCTTCAGTCTGACCAAGCCTCCTCCTGGCTGCGTAAATGCCAAAAACATGCACACACACAGGGTATCCCCCATTTCCTCTGGACTCACGGGAGCCTGGGCAATGCTTTAAGTACTCATTTTCCACCGTAAACTAGAACGGAATATCGCAAATAACAGTGACATCTGCATGGATCCAGAAGGTACCCATTATGGTCAGTGCTATTACAATGAAAGGAAATGCATTCTAATGGCAGGACATTTGAAATAACGTGTTGCTGGATTCTGCGTGCGTAACAGCCATCATGAGGAAACAGGAGCGTGGCAAGCAGATTAAAAGGAGCAGCAGGGATACGGGGTGGCTTCAAGGGCTCTAGGCGGTGTCAGTGAGGAGGCACATTTGCTCGTGGAGCAACAGGGAGAAAGTCGGGATGGTGTGGAGATGGAAGAGGCAAGAAGAGCATTAGGCCTGCGTTCTGGAGAGCCGAGGTTTGAATCTCGGCTCTGCTATGTGCTAGCTTTGTGATGGGGCAAGTTATATGAGTCTCTCCTGCCACCTCACACCGGTCATCTGTCACACCAGGGCAGTCTACCTTGCAGGACTGGGCAAGGAGGAAATGAGAGAACACATGGCAAGTGCTTGGCAGAGGGTCTGATGTCTAATAAGCCTACAATACGCACTGGCTTTTATTTTTTATTTTCTGTTCAGCCATTTCATGGAGGAGGCGGATACAAATAAGTCCTTCTTAGATCATGGCGCTTTTAATCTACCCCCTAAGCATAACCACTAAAATCTATTCTAAGAGAAAATGTGGTAGTCGAACCGGAAATTAAACGTTAGCTTGTGTTTTTCTTTTTGTTATCACTAAATAAAGGTACAGCTCTGGGATTTTAGGCATCGCTTAGATCTCCAGATCTCAGTTTCTGCTTTTATTAAGTAGAGCTAATAATACCTGCTCTTCCTACTCAGGGGCTTGTTATGAGAACCAAGTGAGATAAAGCATGTTAGGCAGATATTACTGGTTGCCTGCCTTAGTCATCCCCAACCCTCTCTCCTTGCTCTACCCTGGAGGGTAGCAGAGTTGAGATTTGCACAGAAAGCTAATACTGCAGTTGTGTGTGTGTGTGTGTGTGTGTGTGTGTGTGTGTGTGTAGCCCAGTTCAAGACCATGAGGCAGAAGGACACGTCTTCCGGTTCAGGAGGGTTGTTCATTGGCAAAGTGTCTACTTTTCTAACCAACAGACATGTGCCACTTCTTCTGAGCGTTTTTTTATTCCTGAAAATGCATATGCTATCCAAGGCTGCAGCCCTTTTGTCATCATAAGGCAGCAAGCATGAAGGAAAAGCTCGTGGGGTCTCAGAGACACGAGGCAGTGCTGACATTCGCCACTGAACCTCAGCCAGCAGTCAGCCACCTCCCTCCAAATTTACTGCATGAAACAAATAAACCTTCTTCCGTGTAGGCTAATGATCCCAGAGTTTTCTCCTCCTCAACGCGGAACACAGTTCTGATACAGTGCATAAGTACTCCGGAGAATTAAAAACACTGTATCTCAGTACATCATCATCTTTCTGCCAAGATAGCACCCCCTTGGACCTGTCTGGCTAATTTCTGTACGCCCTGTAAACAGATTTACTAATATCTCCTCTAGGAAGCTTTCCAAGACCCTGTCCCCGGCTGGACTGGCACTTCCCCCTCCCTCTGGCCATCTCAAGGTACTCCGTGAACCCTCTATCAGCACACCTTATTCCGTTTTCTGATTATTCATTTACTTGTCTCTTTGCCCAACCAGTTAGTTAAAATGTCTCAACAGCAACGATCCCTATATCCAATTAAATATTTCCTAGCGCTTGGCATATACCTGGCACAGAGTAGATAACTCATTAAGTGTTTGCTGAAATACTGATTAAACCAACAAAAGAATGATCTGAAAGGGTGAGAAATAAATGATAAACAGTCTGGGGTGCCTTATTATCTATTCACATTTTTGAAACACTGCACATAGCTTTCTAATTCCTGTTGCTGCTTTCAGGAACTCTAGAGTGGGCAGTGGAGGACTAGGCAGTGGTTCCTTATTGTTTTTAAAGTTATTCCACTTGACCCTTGTTTGAGTTCATGACCCTCCACTACTGGTACTCCCTACGTTATCTGTATGCTGTGTATTTAGTCCATACTTATCTACACAAAAATTATTTGCTTCTTCGTTGTTTTAGAATTGATCCCTTGTAATAAACCATGACATCCTGGGAATAATCCCATTTGGCACCAAAACAAATATTCATGTTCCCCAGGGGCTCCCTCCCCAGGTGTCTGAGCAATGTCTGTGTGACAGGGGTTTCTGGGAATTTCCTGCTCAGTCTGTCACGTCTGAGTCTTTACATCCCTGAATGCAGTGTGTAGCTGCCAGCGGTGGGCCTATCACATGTGGCTCTCTGTGTCCCCTCTTTCTAAAGCCAGCTTGTCTCTGTGACTTGTATAGATCACAGCCTTCTTAAAGTATGATCACAGCCAAAGAAATAATGCCAAATAATGCAGCATTATCATTCACGCCACAAAGCAGAAACATGCTCCACTGTTCTGAGCCTGTTTTTAAAAAACCCACAAGGTGAAGTGGTTTCCTTGACAGTCGCCAACATCAAGCCTCAGGTCTGAACTCCCTGTTCCCCCGCCTGCAATGCTCCCCGCGCCCATTTTTGCCTGGCTGGCTGCTTTGTGCTGCCAGGTTTTAGTTCACAAGTGACCTTCATAACCCTCTGTAAACACCTTATCTAGAGTACCTTCTTCTCCCCAGTCCCTTCCTGTCAAATCGCCCTGTTCCATTTCTATCCTAACACTGCTATCTGAGATTATTTTGTTTATTTAGTGATTTTCCCCCCTTCCATCTCTTCCCACAAGAATTAACTTCCACCAGAGCAAGGATCTCATCTCTCTCCGTCCTCAGCAATAAGAGCTGTGCCTGGCATAATGCAGGTGCTCAATAAACCTTTGTTGAAAACGAATAAGAAGAAAGCGGGCAGTGGGCGTTCACTCCGCGTTTGGCTGGCCTTGACAGTTTCCTTTGGGGAGCGGGACTAAGGGTGGGGTTGATGGCCACCACGAAAGCTCAGGGGTGTGAGGGTGGTTGGGAGGCTACCTGGAGTGATTTAAAAGAGCCAGTGTTCTGGCTCTGTCACTTACAAGATGAATACGAATTGGCACATATCCCTTAACCTCTCTGCGCTTCAGTTTTGTCATCTGCCTAGTGAACTGTTTCAGAGGATCGGTGCCTCAATTAAATGAGACAGTGATGGCAGCAAGTAAATAAATTAGTTCCCCTCTGCCTGTCCCGTAAGGCTGTAAAAAGAGGCAGCAGCCCAGAAGCCCTGGGAAAATGCCTTTTCCCATTCAGGCAGTCGCCTTAGCAACTGCAGTGATTCTTCCAGAGAAATCGAAGCCTGCTGTACCAGGGAGTCTAGCCCACAGGCCAGTTCTGAAGTCCCGAGTCCTCCACAAGGCCCTGAGCAAGAGCCCAGCTCGCAAGACTAGTAGAGATTTAGTCCTCGCTCCCCAGCCTCATATGAACTTATATTAAACGCGGGCTGTTTTCCACAGTGTGAACTTGCACATCTGCTTTCAAGCACTTTGGGTGCAGATTCTGCCCCATAGTGTGCTTCTTCTGGTCTCATCCAAACTAAACCATTCAGCCAAAACCGGTTTGGCTCAGTGGATAGAGTGTCAGCCTGAGGACTGAAGGATCCCTGGTCCGATTCTGATCAAGGGCATGTACCTTGATTGCGGGCACATCCCCAGTAGGGGGTGTGCAGGAGGCAGCTGATCGATGTTTCTCTTTGATCGATATTTCTGGCTCTCTCTCTCTCCTGTCCTCTCTGTAAAAAAATCAATAAAATATATTAAAAAAGGAAAGAAAAAGAAACTAGACCATTTAAAGTCATCCAAAACCTGCATCCTCCAGCCTGATAGAGACCCTTTTGGTGCCATCACCCCTGACTGCTATTTGCCTATCTGAACACAATTTCTAACACTCAGTTCGTTCTATCTATTCATTTGCTCATTCAATAAGCATCAAGTGAGTGCCAACTGCATACAT
This sequence comes from Lasiurus borealis, assembly GCA_004026805.1. Taxonomy (NCBI): domain Eukaryota; kingdom Metazoa; phylum Chordata; class Mammalia; order Chiroptera; family Vespertilionidae; genus Lasiurus; species Lasiurus borealis. The sequence goes on from PVJN01003285.1 coordinate 25,631, forward strand.
GTCCAGACCTAGTAATAAGAGTCACCGTATACTAGCAGTTATTACATGTTAAACACCATGCTTGACTTACGAGCCAGGCCATTCACACCCCACAGGCGCTATGATCTCCCCATTTTCAGACAAGAAACGTGAAGCTTAAGAGTTCACACAAATCGCCTGGGTGGGTAGTAAAGGGAGGGTCAGCGCTCTGACCTACAGTTTTTTTGCGACACCAAGCCTCTTCTGTTCATCACTGTACTCTAGAAAGTAGGTTTTGAACATGCACTTGGTACTTATCAGGGTGCCGGATATGTTGGAGAAGGAGAAGACAGAGTTATGTGTAGAACAAAAGCAGTTCTGAGAGCAAAAGCATGGCATGTAGAATAAGAAGGATGTACTTTAACTCCTGATTCTCACCACCGCTAGTTCTAGCTGGGCAACCTTGGATAAGTCACTTCCTCTCACTCAGTTTCCTCATCAGTGTAGGAGAGGGAAAGCAAACCACCTCTTCGGTTTGTTAGAATAAAGAAATGAGATGTCCATGGGCAACCTGTAAATTGTAAAGGTACTGAATCAGGTCAGTTTTCTTGTTTCCTTGGTTAGTTCTGGTAAATGTTTGTTTAAATGACTTAGATGTGAACCTCAGGTTGTACATACAATTTATACCCTAACAAGTACTATTTATGAAAAGACTTGTGACCCATCCTACGTCACTTGTTTAGTGCTTTACACTTCTGAAGAGTGTGGGGCATCACTTACGTTTATTTGCATTTCGTACATATTGTCATTCACGTTTGTTCTCTCACTTGTCCCTGGCAGGGTGGGTGCTATTGCTCCTAGGAGACTGAGGAGAAAACTGAGGGACAGAGAGATGCTATTGAAGGCCTGACATCACAGATCTACTCAGTCTTTATTAACCATCAAACTTATGAACTGCGGGAGGTGGGAAAATAAGCAGCATTTGCCAAACTTATTAGACCATGGAACCCTGGAAGAGTAGATCAAAAACTCACACAATTAGTGTTCAGACTAATAGACCTGGGTAGCCCTGCAGTGGGGGGTTTCCAGTCATAACTGCACATGACACGCATCCTTTCAGTAAGCTGCTGAATCTTGAAGTATGCAGACAAGAACAGGTGTATGCCCTGAAATGTGGAGGAGACACCAATGGCTACATAGTAAGCACCATGCAAACAAAGACTGTGTCTCGTTTTGATTACTGCTATAGCTCCAACATCTAGCACTGCTTGGCATTTGATAGAATCCTATAGAATAAAAGCCTAATATGCTAAGTGTCCTGTCATTGGTTCAACCAATTAAAGTGTAATATGCTAATGATATGCTAAGGACGCTCAACTGCTCACTATGAAGTGCAGTGACCCACCAGGGGGTAGACAGTGGACCAGTCAACCAGTTGCAATGACATGCATTGACCATCAGGAGGAGATGCTCCGACCAGTAGGTGAGCTAGATGGGCCGGATATGCCCTGGAGCCTTCCCATAGTCCCTCCCTGGCTGGCTAACTTCCTGTGTCCCTTCCCAGCCCAATTGTGCACCAATGGGGTCCCTTAACCTGGCCTGCACCCTCTCACAACCCAGGACTCATCGAGGGATGCCAGAGAACTGGTTTTGGCTGACCCCTGCAGGCCAGACCCAGGGACCCCATGTATGCACATATTCGTGCACCAGGCCTCTAGTGTGTTAAGTAAGTGAATGAGGGAATGAAAGCTGCAGAAATGACAGGTTCCATTACTTTCAGAATGAGAGGCCACACAGTTTTTCTGTTGTCAGTGATTTCAATTTCTCTATCCAGACTTCTAGACGGTGCTTAATTTATTTTCTCGGAACAAGAGACAGAGAATTGTTCCGACAGCCTTTTGCATCATGACAGTGCAGAGGAAGGTTGCCCTGCTGTGCGCTGATGAATAGCACATTAATGAGATCTCCTCGAAACAGTCCCACCTCTATTATGCAGGCAAAATTACATTTTCCAGCATAATTATTGTGTCACTTGAGCTCCCAAGTTTTGATATTAATTGGTTCACTTGCAAAGACAACATCAACATATTAGTTTGTCAACCCTCTGGAAAACTGAGGGGAAACTCATAGCTTTAAGCACTGAATATCTACCTATACATCTCTTTTATGCGATCTTCTGCTTATTTCCAGCCAGGCCTGGGCAAGTTTTATTTCTTATAATAGGTTTTAAGAGAGTAACTAATGAGTTTCTTTGTGTTTTTTATTTTTTTTTTACTTTTTTCTTGTTATTTTTTTTTTTACTTTTCTTTTTCACCACCATTTATTCCCTCAATCCCCTTTTCACCTTTACCTCCTCCCTCTAATCACCACACTGTTGTCAATGTCTGTAAGTTCTTTTGATTTTTACTCAATTTCTCCACCTACTCCCAACCCCCACTTTACCTCCAAAGCTCTCTGCCTGATCTCTATCTATGAGCCTGTCTCTATTTTGCTTGCTAGTTCAGTTTTTAAACTACACACTACTTACACTCCTCAATCCTTACTTCAGGGTCTGGAACGTAGGCTCTATGAGGGCCTGGACCTTGAATGTTTTGTTGAAAATTTATTCCCAGCATCAAACGCAATTCTTGGAACAAAGTAGCACTGAATAACTGCCGTTTCTCCTCCTGTTGAGATTCACTGTTTTAAAGTAAAATCTCTTTCACTTTTCCCCCACCATCTATTTCTATCTCTTTCTTGCTCTCTCTCACATATGCGCACGCGCGCGCACACACACACACACACACACACACACACACACACACAAGTCTTGTTATATACTATGGCATTTTTCCCATGAAGAAATACATAAACATGGAAGTTTGTTTAAAATATGTCGTTAGAGGTATTTTGGACAGTCCCTTTGTGTTGTGTAATTGTCACCAAGCTTTCCTTCCCCTTGCCACAGATTCACCTGACCAGGACTTGAGAGACAGCGCTAATCTCTGAGCTGTGAGTTTGATGGATTGCAAAGGCATGATAGAATATTCTCCAACATTGCTCTTTCAATGAGTTTTATTTTGTGGCTGACCTTATTCTACTCGAAAAAAAAATTTTTTTTTTATTGTAAGCTGTTTGTATCTCCTTAAGTCTGATTTTGTTCTAGATTGGAACCATGACTTCCTTATCAAGTAGTCTAGGTTCTGGTTTATAAACACAAATCAATAGGACAATATGATTTAGTACACTGACTTACTAGCTCTGTAACCTTGGGCGAGATACTGAACATATCAGATAAAGTCCAATATGAGATTAATAATAGCACCTTCCTCCTAGGTTGTCACAAGGATTAAATGAGAGGTAATTCATGTGGAATGCTTAGCATTTTTTCATTATTATAACCTCTGAGGGTTATAATGATAGACTAACAGCCATGATGACCAAGTATCTAAACAAATTCATCACCTCTACAAGTCATCTCTTCTTCTTTTTGGGGGTGGAGATGGGGGGAGAAACATTAATATATAGAGACACATCGGCTGGGTGCCTCCCACACATGCTGCATTCTGGGGGATGGGGGGGGAGCAAAACCGTAATCAAACCAGTGGCCCTTTGGTGTGTAGGCTGATGCCCCAATGGCTAGCCACACTGGCTGGGGGGACTACAAGTCATCTTTTTATTTTCTTTGTAAGAAGCCACTCTCCCTGACTTATTCACAGAAGTAGAAATTCACAACAGGTATGCTTTGTGGGTCCTGTTTTTATCCCTCAGCATGAACTGTCCCGCAGAGTGTGGATAGCATCTCTGGATTGCTTCTGGCTGGGTGATGTCTTTGAGGGTAGTCATCCATCTGACCCCCTGCATTTCTCTGTACAGTCTATGTAACACTCCTTTCCTCATTTGGTTCTGTAAAGAGTCTTGGCTGGCTGGGGACTTTACCCTTCATTTTAGTTTGTCAAAAATCCCCAAGCAGAGGGGATGAAACCTCAATCTCAGAGGTACGCTGGGCTGGAGCATCTATGCCTGGCCTTTTCATCGAAGCAGCTTGCTGGTAATTGCTAAGTTTTCCCTTCTGAAACAATCATCCCCCCGTTTCTCTCCCCACTCCCATCCTCACCCCACCTCCCGTTAATTATCAGTTCTGGAATTAAATGGCTTGCCTCTCCTGCCGTTGCCATGACAACAGTTGGCCTGCACCTGCCACTGGGTGAACAGTGTCTCCTTGAGAAGAGGCGCTGGCAGTTGCTTGCTCCACAAAAGCCGGGGAGTGAACTAATGTTTACCTGCGTGGGGAGAGCAGTTCCTGTTCCTTCCACCTTAGGCCCTTTCCCGGCAAGCTCCACCTCCCCTTCCTTCTCAAATAAACTGCCTGCTGGACTCAACAAAGAAAATGACAATATTTTCCTGAGGAAAATGCCAAATTCCTGTTGGCTTGTTCACAATTTACCCACTAACTTTACTTATTCCAGCCAAGGGGTTAGAAGATCTGAATCTTCCATCTCCTAAGAAAGGCAGTGTAGTACAGTATAAGGAGTTGAAAACACAGAATTTTAAACCTGATAGATCTGGGTTCTAATTCTGGCTGAGTCACTTTGTAACTGCGTGACCATGGCTTAATCACTTACACTTTTTTTTTAAAAAAAAAAATTGGTTTTAGAGAGGAAGGAAAAGTAAGAGAGATAGAAACATCAATGATGAGAGAGAATCACTGATTCGCTCCCTCCTGCATGTCCCACACACGAAGGGTTGAGCCCGCAGTCCAGGCATATGCCCCGACCAGGAATCAAACCCTGACCTGGTTCAGACCGGTAGGTCGATGCTCAACCCCTGAGCCACACTGCCTGAGCGGTTTTCCTGGTCCCTGACTGAGGGATAAAACACTCACTGCCCCAGAACATCCAGACCAGCCCGCAACCAGCAGGCAGGGCAGCGGAGAGATGCTTCTCTCCCTACCTTTCCTGCGACTCTGTCAGCTCCCCCTTCTCCACACTGTTTTTCTCACGCTCAGTCTCACTTTCCTTTAAATAGAACTGATGGAACAGCAGAGACATGTGCTCACCAAGGAAACAGATGCTTTTCTGTTTTACAACCGCACCGCAACCTGCGGGAACGGCTGGCAGTGGTGCTGAGGAGTCAGGGATGAGGCATTTATGGGAGAAATTGGGTTTCTTCCCTGCAACCCCTGTGGGTGGATGAGAAGTATTTCTCTTAGGAACCTCTATCCACTCGTACGTAGGCCCTGTGTCCACACAAGCACGGGAATGCTGGTGTTGGGCAATACCTTCCCATTTAAGGTATGCAGTCTGTCTCAGCCTTTGCCACCTTCCTAAAAGGTCTGAAGCTACCTCCTCGCAGTCATTGGCCAGAAGCTTCATAGCAACTTGAAATAAAAAGAAAAGAAAGGATGCCGAGACCAGTTTGGCTCAGTGGACTGAAAGGTCCCAGGTTCGATTCCAGTCAGGGGCATGTACCTTGGTTGCGGGCACATCCCCAGTAGGGGGCGTGCAGGAGGCGGCTGATCGATGTCTCTCATCGATGTTTCTGACTTTCTATCCCTCTCCCTCCCTCTCTGTAAAAAATTAATAAAATATATTTTTAAAAAAAGAAAGACAGGAAAAACACCTAACAACCAAAACAACAAGGCCCGCCAGCTTCTGCTGCCAGCACGTGTCGCAGACGCCTGATGTGCGTTTCTGGGTAAAGAGATGAATGCAGTCCTTGGGAGCCGCTGGGAAAATGAAATGACTGACCCCTTGCCTGCCTCTCACTGGGAGGAAGTAAGAAGAGGCTGGAGACCAGCAGGTTCCCCCTAAAATAAACAAGTCACCCCTAAAGACAGTTTCGCTGTGGCTGCCACAGGTCAGAGGGGCAGAACCAATGACATCAAATGTACTTGTTCTGAAAACACAGAGTGGACTGTGACTTCCTAAAACCTATTATGCTTAGTGCCAGTTCCAAACGGCTCCCGAGACAGGCACTGAGAAGAGGAGAGACTCAGGCCAGACTCTTCCGCCCTGAGTCTAACTCAGGGACAAAAGTGACATCAATTTGACTCTTTGGCTTTTAAAATGTCTATAGCCTTGGATCTCTTTGGAAAATGTTGGTGTTTTAGCATTCCTTCCCTCCATTAATGTAGGAGGAACTAGGAAACGGCCTTCCAAACTTGATTTTAAGTTAGAGGAAGGCAAGAGCTGTCAAAATAGGGGCATGAAGAAGAAACAAATCAAATAAACAGTCCCCTTTACAACTCCTTTATCTCAGTTACCAGTTTTTCCATCTACAAGAGGAAACCAAAAGGAGAATACTTTCAAGGCTTCATAGCATCTTTGTCCTTTAAGTATAATAGGATGTGCTATTTTGATGGGGAAACTTAGTCATAAAGGCAAGCAAATCATATCCCCATAACAATTCATGAGATGTGCCTACGGGAAGAAACCCAGCAAATTCGGAAGTCTGTCCATTTCTTCTACAGACAGGACAAGGCTGAAGTCAAGAGGTGAAGTCTGCCGAAACCGGTTTAGCTCAGTGGATAGAGCGTCGGTCTGCGGACTGAAGGGTCCCAGGTTCGATTCCGGTCAAGGGCATGTATCTTGGTTGCGGGCACATCCCCAGTAGAGGGTGTGCAAGAGGCGGCTGATCAATGTCTCTCTTTCATAGATGTTTCTGACTTTCTATCCCTCTCCCTTCCTCTCTGTAAAAAAATCAATAAAATATATTTTTTTAAAAAGCAGTGAAGTCTAATAGGAAATGGAACCAGCATCTTAATATTTCAATGACGTACTAAGCGCTCTGGAGAGCGGACTCTCCCACCTTTCCACCTCATCTCTGGCCACGTCCACTCGAGCAGTTCCTCACCTTCCCACACAGCGTGTGTACTCCTCTGAGCCTCTCGCATGCTGGTCTCCCTGCTGGACTGGCCTTCCCAACTTTCCACCTAGAACGGCCGACCCCTACCCATCCTTCAAAGTGCAGCACAAATGCTATCTTTTCTGGTCCTCTATTCCGAGTTAGTTATCGAACTCTATATCCAACATATTTACTATAGAGAATCATTATAGTGCAGTGGTTAAGGGCTCGCATTCTCAAAGTCACACAAATCTGAAGGTGGCTCTGCCATTTTTTGGTGTATGACCTCGTACATGTATAGCTTCTCTGTGACTGTTTTCTCATCTCAGATGAGAAATGAAGATAATGCATTAACCACTGTTGTAAAAAATAAATGAGATGATATATGTAAATGTTCAAAATACTTCTGGCACATAACTGGCACTTAATAAATGCTTCTTTATAATAATTTATAATTATACCCTGTAATGATAATAATAATTATATTGTACTTAAATGTGCAATTAAAGCTGTTTAATTAGTTCTCCCTTTCAAACTAGACTTGGAGATCTTTAAACGCAGGAACAAAGTCTTTGATCAGCTTCACACCCCTGAGGCCCAGCGCGGGGCCTGACACCGCAGGAGACAGCCCAAAATGTTGAGCAAATGAAAGAAAGGATCCTCTGCCATCTTTTCTGCTTCAGAAATTAGAGAACAGCTCTCCTAAAAGTGTATGCTGTCCTAATAAGCTCCGAGGCCAGAGATATAAACAAGACTAGCCTGCCAAACCTCACAACTACTGCACTGGATGGCAACCAGAGTGGGCTAGAGTCACACCGCAGCATGCGTTAGTGACATCCGAGCAGGCAGATGTATGTTATTCTGCAGGCTGCTCCGAGCCAGTATGTCCCATGAGGCAAACGGAATAAGCTGGAGGCCCACTTTGGCCAAATTTTCCAGCTGTGAATTGATCCTCTGGTTATATACATCCACACAAAAATAAAGTTGTGATTCTCACCGGCAAATATCTGAAAAGCAATTATCTTAGCAAGGAGGCTTGCTTTGATTATAGGTAGGCGGCACAATACATGGCGTGGTTTTGTCTTTCATTTGTATGAGTAAAAAGATAGACCACCCACATCAGCAGTGGAAGACAAAGCCAGCTCGGGCTCCCAGCAGGGAGATGTGACGGTTAAGGGACCGTGCTGAAGGCCACTGAGATGTTGGAACTCCACGTCTGTCTGTTAGGCAGCCCTGACATTTCCATTCCATGTCACAAGTAGCAGAGCCATTTTCTCTGGCTTCCAGCTGGGCCTTCTGAAATGAGGATAATGCAAAACCGAACCATGAATCTGCAATCAGAGGCGAAGCAAACTTAAGTGTACCATTGACTCAGTCCTCTTTTCTCTCTCCAAACTAAGTCATCTGGAAGAGAAATGCCGTATCTAAGGACATATGGTTATTATTTTAGAGGGAGGGGGAGTACCTAGTATACAGCCCCCCAAAGTTTATTAAAAATGAAGATTTTTAAAAATCTACCAAGTTACTAACCTATAAGTAGATTTTTTTCTATGCCACATTTGATAAAAGACTGTATTCTCCCATATAACTACATCCAAAAAAAAAAAAAAAAAAACTGGGGGAAAGACTAATATTTGCAGGGAAATAAAAACAGACTACAAAGAAACAAAGAGGCTGGATGATCTGCTCAAGGTCACCGTCAGTCACAGGCGGAACAAGAATAAAGGCGGATCAGCCCATCCGTTTCGAGACCCTTCTTCCTTTGGAACTTGCTGCCTGTTTGATCACAGAATCAGCACCGGTCAGATTCCCACTGATCTCAGCGGGAGCTTTTTGCCTGAATTACGAGCCAGCTCTGAAGATGAAAAATTCTACAGAAGTCCATGGCTGTCGTTATTAAAAAGCCATTTGTCTCTTATTACACACACACACACACACACACAAAATCTCAACTGCAGACCACACTTTAATATTGATCTTCTCCTTTCTCCTCTGAACACAAGAGCTGAAGGGTCCTTCCCTCTGCCTTCCTCCCTCTACACAGCAGCATTCTGGGCCGCAGACCCTGTTGCCACCCCCTCTCTTGGAATATATATGACTTCTCAGCAGGCTCCCCGCAGGAGCAGAGAAGGAGCCAATCTGTGAGGGAGCAAACAAGAGATCTCCAATTATAGCACAGAGAAGACAGAAAATTGCCACCCAAAGTGTAAATTACTTTTTTGCTTGGGAAAAGAAAAGAAGCACTCCGGGTTTCAAAGACGCCCTTTTAGACGATGACTCCACAGTGGTTAATATCCCGGTTCTGCATATCAGGGCTTTTGCTCCTCCACACTCTCCCAGAACCCTAGCCATCAGTATCCCGGGATGCAGGATGTGAAGAGTAAACTACCGCACGGAAGGGCAACAGGCAGCTATTTAGCTTGGCTGGCTGCTCCTCAGGCAGCAAACATGCCCCTCTTTTGCTGCTGACCCTCAGAGGACGCTGTGTGAAGATCCAATGAAAAATGTCCCTTTATAATGGCAGAGGCTAAAGAGAGAAGCACTTGCAGAAAACAGAGGCCACGGCGATTCAATGTCAAGGGAGGTAAGACCTCCCGAGTTGGAGAACCAAGACCAAATGGACGCTCTGAGGATTGTGGATGAATCCTCTTGGCTTTCATTGGGGGTCACAGAGATGTGCTAGCCCCCTTGAAGCCAGTCCGAATGGCAGGTGAGGGCACAAGCCCTGGAGCAAGACTGCATTTAAGTCCCAGCTCTGCCACTCCCCAGCTGGGTGACCCAGGGCAGGCTAATGTTTCTGAGCACCAACTGCCTCGTTTTACAAGTAGGACAATAACTGTTTAAAAGCTTTACGTGAGGATGAAATGAGGACACACATAAAGCACTGTAGAAAGTAAACCTTCAGTAGGTGGTAGCTCTGATCATTAGTGTTGTTAATTAGCAGGACAACCACACGATCAAATTCAGGGCAAGAAAAAGCTATGACCGGAAGTACAGGTATTTGGCCATTTCGTGTCAAACAGCTTGTGATATCAAAACGGAAAAGAGAAAAGAAGGCAGCGAGACTCCAGCTGGTGAGAAGGAAAAAGAAAACATAGCTCTCTTACAGACCAACACGTTTCAACAGGGCAAGACTCTCGCTTTGTTCCTGCCCCGGGGAATAGTGGTTCGAATCCAATTCTCCCTGAACTTCTGTGCAGACTGTGGGGACGCGACTGTGGGGACACAGATTCACAAATCCAAGCAGACCTGGGGCTCAGGCTCTCCAGATGAACTTCTCCTCCATCCCCTGTGCCGGCAGACCCAAGCTTCCTTTCTGTCACCCCAACACTTCACACCCGCACTGAATACTGTCAGCGATAAAGAAACCTCAGGAGCAAGACTCTGTTTGGCTTACTGAGATGCAGAGCGTCTATCATAAACAAGAAAACTCTCCCATCAAAGGCAGTGTGCCCTGAAGTGCTAATTGGAATGAATTGAGCCAAATGGTAGTTCAATACAAACAAACTGAAGGGAACCAACAAGTCTGAATTTAAAGGTGAAAGAGGAAATCTGACTCTGCTTCCTGCCAAACTGGAACATACTTTTCAACCAGAAAGCAGGTCTGTCAAGTCCCAGTTTAACAGCATTCCCGCTGACACCGCGGCAGCGTGGCTGGGGGGAACAGCTTGCCATCGTGGTTGCTAGTAAAGAAACGCCAGGCTTCACGACTGTCTTCTCACAATGACACGGAGATCCGGCTGTTAAATTCTAAAGCCCACCCCTCACACGAAACAGTACCTCTGAAGGGAGTTAATCTCTTCATAAGGGCCCTGCATCCTTCCCATCAACGAGACTGGCATGTGACCATCCAGACAAGAAGGGTGTTCACACTAATCAGACGCTTGCAGGACAGAAGTGCCCCTGCCACCCTGTGGAGTCTGCACACTGCACTCCTCAGGTGTCTTCTTTCTATGCTCCTGTCTGAACTTTCTTTCTGGAGGAAAACAAAGGGTAGGGCTCTGCTTGGCCTGGATTTTAAGGAGTTAGGGAGCTAGTCTTGGGAGAAAAGGGGGAGAGCCAGCCAATGCAGTAATTTAAAGAGTGTGTCTCAACCAAAGGTCTATGCAAAATGGTGACAATTTAGTCAATAATGAGATAAGATGTTGATTTAGGCTTTCATCCTCATGAGCATAGTCTAACTAGATTCCCAAGCAAAGGTGTTTAAAATTCTTGAATGTCTTCCCACAGCCTGCAGGGGAGGGCTCAAATACCTTAAGGAGGCCTATAAACTCTAAATGAGCTAGACTCTGCTTTCTTTTTAAAAAATATATATTTTATTGATTTTTTACAGAGAGGAAGGGAGGGGGGATAGAGAGTTAGGAACATCGATGAGAGAGAGACATCGATCAGCTGCCTCCTGCACACCCCCTACTGCGGATGTGCCCGCAACCAAGATACATGCCCTGGACCAGAATCAAACCTGGGACCCTTCAGTCCGCAGGCCGACGCTCTATCCACTGAGCCAAACTGGTTTCAGCAAAACTCTGCTTTCTTACCTCCGCAGTCCTCTTGTCTAGAGCTTTTACATAACTTGTTCCCCAGATCAACCCCTGCTCCTGCTCCACCTCTGTCTGCCTCATTTTGCAGACCTCTGTTTATATAGAAGCTTTTCCGGTAAGCCTCCCCTTTTCCTCCAAGACTCACTTAGGAGACACTCCCCCCTTTTTTTTTTGAATTGAGGGGGAGAGATGGAGGGAGAAACATCAAAGTGAGAGAGATACATCGATTAGTTGCCTCCCACATGTGTTCCAACCAGAGCCAAGGATCAAGCCTGCAACCAAGGTATGTGCCCTTGACTAGAATCGAACCCTGGACCCTTCCGTTCAAGGGCCTACACTCTATACACTGAGCCAAATCAGCTAGGGCAGGAGCCCTACTTAAAGTAGTCAAAATTTCCCTTATCATGGCACTTCCCCCACCATATAGGTGCCTGGTTATATGCTCATCTCTCCCACTAGGCTTAGGACCCACAAGATTAGGGACCATGTCTGTTGTAGTTACCATTATATGTCCAGTTATCCGGGATATAGCACAGTGCCTCCCATAGAGTAGGGTCATAAGAAAAGGGAGGGAGGGAGAGAGAGGAGGAAGGAGAAAGTGAGGAAATGAAGAAGGAAGGGAGGGAGGACTGGATTCCTAAGAATGGCAGAAGAAGAAGTTGGAAGAGGTTCCTTGGGGCTCTGTAGGCTTAAAGCAGGGCACCTGTGGCTTTGCCACAGTAGACAAGGAGCTAGATCTGGGCTGAGAACCCCAGTTCCCAAGGGAGGGAAGCACCAGGAGATGCAGATACAGGAACAGAACTTGGCACTAAGAAAGAGGCCCAGGATGTGGGGCAGGACAAAGGAAAACAAAGGACTGTACTTTATGGTTTGCAAATAAAACCAAACAAAGAAGGGCTGAATCCTGGCTCCCTAGTTAGGAACCTTGGACAATTCATTTAGCTTCTTTCAGCGAGAAACCTAAACTACACAAGTGATTTTCAAACTGAGCTCTGAGGGAACCCTGGTTTCTGCAGAGGTCCCTCGTGGTCTATGGTAAACTGTAGGCCCCAACTTGAACCAGACAAGCACTGTTTTTGTGCACTGGAGTTCCACTTAAAGCCCATTTGGAAAAAAATGTGCTTCTGCTAAAACTCATGTTCTGAACGGCAGTGGCGTGGATGACCTTTCTAATACCTTGTGGCCTTAGCAGTCCTTGATCCTGTGGAGCAGAGGGGACCATCTGGACATTATACTTCATTCTGTCACATGCCCATCAATTGTGTGATGGCAGAGCTCCTACATTTCTGAGAGCCTGCGCTCACTGCCTGAGCAGGATGACAGGGATGGTAAGGACACCAAGTCCAGGTTCACTGACCGGCTGAGGCCAAAATGAAATTCACTTTGAAATTTCATGTGGTGATACAGAAGCACAAAGGAGCGCTTTTTCCCCTAAACAAAATTTTGTGTTCCTATGATCTAGGATTCATTGTGGAGGCGTCTTGCATTGGACACAGGTCAGAAATAAATAATAATGGATCCAGAGCCCATTAAAAAAAAAAAAAGTTACCCAATTCCAATCAAGAAGGAACAATGCAAAAACTTATCTAGTCGGTCCACCTGGGAGCTTAATTACCATTCAAACACAGCGCCCCTCTTCTGAACGGATATTTGGGATGTACGAAAGAATAGAGCAAAGTTATTGCCATTACATATTTGAAAGTCGACCTTTCTCTGAAGGGTACAGGCAGGAAAAGGCCCGGATGGGGAGGGAGATGGGAATCTTACAAAATAAGATCCTCAAAGCCCTGGCTTAGGATGGAGATCCCCTTTCTGTGCTGTTCCTCGGCTGGCTGTCTCTCCCGGGGCATTAGAAAGCCACAATGTCACTCTACTTCAATTCTGAGAACAGACAAGCAGCAATAATGTGATCTTACCTGAATCCTTCCTCGTCACCCTGAAAGAAACAGAAAGAAACAGCATTAGAAACTGGCATCGGTAGAGACCAATTTAGACTTCCTTTCCTTCTCCTTTCCCAACCTGCAAGCAAGGCCTGTGTGTTTATTGTTAACAAGAGACAAATCGGTAGATGTCTAGGGGCTACGACAAGGGCTAACACAATCCTGTGTGCAAACTGCCCAGCAAAGGTGAACTGATCGCTTGCCCTTGCAAGCGGACCTAGGAGGCTAAAATAATGGCTTTGCTGTTTTACCTGTATAATTGGCAGTATTTAGTTCTGAGCAAACTGAGATCCCAAAATAGCAGTGGGTTTTAGGCAAAAGCTGACCAGCTCCCAAAGTATCAAGCAGCTTGACTCATTTCTGCCTTGGTCTTGCATTTTTTTTCTCCCAAGAGAAACACAGTAACTCTAATATACAGAACATCGTCATGAAAAGGGCACTGAACTGGGACTCAGGAATCTGGGATTCTGGTCCAAAGCTTTGTTGCTTATTAGTGCTGTGCCCCTGGGCAAGCTAATGAATTAATCTGGACCTTGGTTTTCTCTGTAAAAGGGTAGTTCTGGCATTTGGTGATCCAGATCGCTCTCAGCCAAACAGTGGCGTTTCTGTTTCTTCTTGTTCACTCTGCAAAGCAACGTGTGAGTGTTATTTTTCCAGGTATTGCATCCTCTGATCCTGCCTTTATCAGTGATAACAGAATATTTCAATAAGCCTCTTTCTTGTCCGAACACGATTTTTCTATACTTTGGGGGTGTAGTGTTCTATTAAATATTAATTAGGTGTCCAGATAACGTGATTTTTACTGATTTGTGTGCTGTTCTACCAACTGCTAAGAGAGGGTATTAACTTTCCAGGTATGCTTATTGAATTATCCACCCCCCTTTCATTCTGTCCATTTTTCTTCAGATATTTGGAGCTTATCATAAGCAAATGCATGTGTATGCCTGTTACATCTTCCTGAAGAACTGATCCTTTCATCATCATGAAAAGTCACTCCTTTTCTCTGATAATACTCCTTGTCTTGATGTCAGTTTTATCTAATGTTGACAGGGCCAATCCAGCCTAATGCTTACTGATTTATGGTGTGTCTCTTTCCCTTCAGGTGCCTTCAGTCTGTCTATACTGTTAAAGTCTGTCTCTCTTAGGCAGCGTGTAGCTGGGTTGTACTCTTTTATCCATTCTGGTAATCTCTGCCTTTTCATCGAAATGTAGAGTCCATTAACATTTAAATGTTATGATTAATACGGTTAAATTTAGGTCTGCCATTTTATGATTTGTTTTCTGTTTGTTTCTTTGTTTTTGTTCTTCCGGTTGTCTTTTCCTACCTTCTTTTGGATTTTTGAAACATTGAATTCCATTTTAATATATTTACTGGCCTTTTAGCTCTATGATTTTGTCTTATTTTTAGTGACTTCTAATAAGAATTATTATAGAAATCCTTAAATTTTAAAGCTCCTTAAATTGAAATTGTATCACTTAAAATTAAATATAGACACCTTGAAACTCTACAGGCCAATTTATCCTCTTCCCATATTTTTTGTTTTAAGAATCTACATACGTTATAAACACTGGAAGACAATTAAAATTTTTGCTTAAATAGGCATATACTTTAAAGAGATTAAGAAGGATAGTCATAATTTAATATCTGTATACATACATAATTTTACATATATGTAGTTTTTTAAAAGTTTGTGATAACAGTTGCATAACTGTAAATTTACTAAAGTCATTGAATATAAACTTAAAACAGGTAATTTTATGGTATTATTCTATATAATAAAAGCCTAATAATGCTAAGTGTCCAGTCATCTAGCGACCAGTCGACTGTTCAACCAATCAAAGCATAATCCTATCTAATAAAAGAATAATATACAAATTGACCATAACTCCAACACACAAAATGGCTGCCCTCATGTGGCCAAAGATAACTGCCTCCATGTGGACACAAAATGGCTACCACAAGATGGCCAGCATGGGAGGGCAGTTGGGAGGGACCAAGTCCGCAAGGGAGGGCAGTTAGGAGTGATCAAGTCTTCAGAGGAGAGCAGTTGAGGGGGAACCAGGCCTGCAGAGGAGGGCAGTTAGGGTGAACAGGCCTGCAGGGGAGGGCAATTAGGGGCAAACAGGCTGGCAGGGGAGTAGTTAGGCATCAAGCAGGCTAGCAGTGGAGTTGTTAGGGGGTGATCAGACTGGCAGGCAAAAGCAGTTAGGGGCAATCAGGAAGGCAAGCAGGCAAGCAGTTGGGAGCCAGCAGATCGGGCCTAAATGGGCAGTTGGAGATCCCTCAAGGAGTCCCAAATTGGAGAGGGTGCAGGCTGGGCTGAGGGATTCCCCCCCACTCCCCATGCACAAATTTCATGCCCCAGGCCTTTAGTATGCTAATGATATTCTAAGACCACTCAACCACCCAGGCCATGGTATTTTGTGGAAGAGCCACACTCAAAGGGCCAAAGAGCCGCATGTGGCTCGTGAGCCACAGTTTGCCAACCACTGGGATAGACTTAAATTAGAGTTCCAATTCCTACTAACTAAATAACACTGTTGTGTCAGTTTCTTGCAGTTCTCTGCATCTCAATATCCAGTCTGCACAATGGAGATAATGAGATTCAATGAAATGATGGCTGTAACGTGCTCTCTTTCCTATCTAGGAGCTTTTTTAGGCACACACTGTCTTAATTCTCAGGAGGATGAAGTGAAAAGAACAAGAGCTATTCTATTGTTTTACACATTCATAAAAATTAGTCAAGAGCCCTGGGTGAGGGAAGTGGATAACTGTCCAGTGGTCTCATTTCCTGTCAGAATGGCTTAGATCAGTGGTCGGCAAACTCATTAGTCAACAGAGCCAAATATCAACAGGACAACGATTGATATTTCTTTTGAGAGCTAAATTTTTTAAACTTAAACTTCTTCTAATGCCACTTCTTCAAAATAGACTCGCCCAGGCCATGTATATTGTGGAAGAGCCACACTCCTGGGGCCAAAGAGCCGCATGTGGCTCCGAGCCGCAGTTTGCCAACCACTGGTTAGATAATACCTGCAACCTAGATGATATGTTGGTTGTCTACTGGGTTGCTTATTCTGTGCCTAGGCTCTCCTGTCCCTGGCAAGACTGCTGGTTGAAGCTGAACTTACTGAGTGAGTCCTGAAAAGTCCATAGGAATTTTCTGAGTTTTCTTCTGGAAGGGCCCACCCTAAACCCATCTGGCATAAGCTGGTAGAATTTTCAACAGAATGCTAGGAAATCTGATAAATAACAGCCTCTCCCCACTGGCTGAAAAATGTTACCAATTTTATATATTTTTAAAATGTTAGCTGCCTTAAATTAATTTTAGAAATAGATTCTAACTGCCTGCACATGTTGCTTGCTAAAATGTCTGAGACCCTTTATTCCGGTTAGAAAATAATACTGAACCTAATGACTACAGTGGTACCTCGAGATACGAGTGCCCTAACATACGAGATTTTTTAGATACGAGCCGTCAAGCGAGCGATTTTTGCTTTAAAATACGAGCAACAGTTGAGATACAAGTAATCGAACGGATACAAGTAATCGAACGGGCTGCACACGACCCACCAGTTTACCGGGACTCAAGCGTCTCATAGTTTCCCACGCCTCAAGGTTACAGAACGAATTAAACTCGTATCTCGAGGTACCACTGTATATGCATTGGATAGTGACTCAACATTTATCTTGTCTTTCAGAGTCTATTCTTGATCCTCACAATGTCCCCACCCAGTGGTCGGCAAACTGCGGCTTACGAGCCACATGCGGCTCATGAGCCATGGTTTGCCTAAGACATTACCCTTACCCAGAAGTTTTGGCTTCAGGTTAAAGATATTAGTACATTATTAAAATGTTTTTTTAAGTGTTTTTCCCTAAGGCAGTGGTCTGCAAACTCATTAGTCAACAGAGCAGCAAACTGCGGCGGCTCGAGAGCCGCAATTTGCCCACCACTGTCCTAATTGACACGCCTCTCTTAATCCAGCAGTTATGTCCCCATTTATAAAGCTGGCTCCATACAAAAACCAGCCCAAGGAATCCTTTCCCTATCCACAGAATCAGACCAAAACCGTTCATTCTGGCCTGCTTTACGCTCCACTTCCTGACTTATTCTCGTTCAGCCCAGTCCTCATGCCTCCAATGACTCTATTTACTGGCTCCTTTCACGACTTGGGGCCTGTCAGCAGCCTTCTCCTCTGGCTCTGATTTCTGGCTTTCCTTAGTACAGTGGTACCTCGAGATACGAGTTTAATTCGTTCCGTAACCTTGAGGCGTGGGAAACTATGAGATGCTCGAGTAGTGGTAAACTGGTGGGTCGTGTGCAGCTGGCCGATCCTCGCGATGACTCCTATCTCAAATGTTGCTCATATTTCAAAGCAAAAATCGCTGGCTCAACGGCTCATATCTCAAAAATCTCGTATGTTAGGGCACTCGTATCTCGAGGTACCACTGTAATTGTGATTAGTATTTGCCCCCAGTGACGATACTCCTTTAAGTCATGATGGACTAATATTTTGCCAGGCCCAGATGCTGGCTAGTAATTCCCGGGGCCAGTGCTTCCATACGGTCTACATTCCAGCCTAAACACTCAGACCCTACGTGAGCTTCGCATTCATTCACACTTCAGGACGACAAGAGGGCATTTCCGGAGCTAACAAACATGGCAGGCAGTTTCCTCCTCTTTGTCCTGCTACTAGCACTTGCAGGCACTCTCCTTTACCTCTGCCTTTGGCTCAGCTGCTTCATTGGAGGTATCGAGTTGTTCCTTGGCTTGGGCCATCTGAGTCATCAACCTGTCCATGTGGGACTGGATGTCTGCCAGGATCTCAGTCACGTGAGCGGTGGCCATCGCTTCCTGGATGTCCACTAGATGAAGGGCCTTCCGTTCCTCATCAGCGATCACCTTCTGAACTTTCTTAAATTCCTGCTGTATGAACAGCTTCATCTGGTCCCGCGTTACCTGTAGCACACGCACAAGTAGGAAGAATGAGTTGGGCGCACAAAGAAATGGGAGGTTAGTGCTGTCACAATAAGTGCCAGGGAGCCATGCCAAAGTATAAATCATGGCTCCTCACCAATCCTAAAGTTTTGGGAATAACCTCCAAACAATGTTCTCCTTGTACCTTTAATGAATTTCCTGGTAATTATTTCATTTTTAGGAAATACACACACACACACACACACACACACACACACACACACAAAATTACTTGAGAGAGAGAGGAAAGGAGAGAAACATCAGTGATGAGAGAGAATCGTTGATTGGCTGCCTCCTGCACACCCCAGACACTGGGGATTGAGCCTAAAACTCAGGCATGTGCCCTGACTGGGAACTGAAACTTGACCTCCTGGTTCATAGGTCAATGCTGAACCACTGAGTTAACACCAGCTAGGCAAGAAGTAATTCTTTATTCTACTTTTTTTATTTCCCTTTTGTTCATTTTATGTCAGTAATACATAAATGCTTTTTAAAAATTTATTAGAGTTTATATGGTAAAAAATGAAATTCTCCTTCTCTTGACATTCTTACACCATTTTCCTCCTTAGAAGGAACTCACTATTAACAATTTAGTATGTGCCCTTCCAGCCATTTATATATAAATATTATATAAACTATATAACATGATTTATATGTGATATATTTTACACAGTAATAATTTACATATAAATAATTGTTTTTTATATAAATTGATCATAGCTAATATATGGTTCTGTGTCTTGGTTTCCTATTTAAGATATGTTAGTACCTACAGATCAACTTCATTCTTTGTACAATTTTTAATATTTGTATGATAAGAATATATATGGATATTATTTATAAATGCTTTCAATAGGTAAAATTGAAAAAATGTTAAGATATTTATTTAATGGATAAATATCTCCATTAAACATATATGAAAAAATTATGTATACATTCCCTTCTTAATGGAAATATAGGATATTTTCAATTTTTTGTTATTACAAACGGCATATCAGTGAAGATCCTTGACTATGCCTCTTAATATTTGCATATAAGTTTTTTTAGGGACCTTTGAAATCACTGAGTCAACTTATATAAAAATACTTATATAAAAATACTGCCAAATGACTCTCCAAAACCAATGCACCAATTACATTCCCACAGCCATGTGTGAAAGTAAGCACTGCCCTTATAGCTTCACCAATATTGGATACTATCAAGCCTTTACATTTCTACTTCCTGATGGGTGAAACTATGTTATTATTTTATTTTACAACAACAATTGTGCAGACAAAATAAAACAGAACTGTAGGCTATATTTAGGGCATAAGAAAGGCAAACAAAGTGAGAAACTACCAAAATAAGAACTCCTATACTCCATATCTTGCCAGCAACTGTATTTACTGATGTTTCCTCATAACCACATTTACTTTATGAGTATTTTAAAATAACATGCATCCTGAGTAGCTGAGGGAGGGAACAGGGAAGAGGTTGGACAGCAGACAAAAAGAGCAAGGCCGAGAATTTCGGAGATGAAAGAGAAATAGTGGTCATCTCAGTGACCATTTCTTTACAGATAAAGAAAAAGCTGCATACTTGTAGGCAATGCAGGGTCTCCAATCTTTTTGTTCCCAGGCTGGTGCTCTGTTCACTATAATTGTCAGGCCCAAGCCGGTTTGGCTCAGTGGATAGAGCATTAGCATGTGGACTGAAGGGTCCCAGGTTGGATTCCAGTCAAGGGCATATACCTAAATTGCAGGCTCGATCCCCAGTGGGGGTCGTGCAGGAAGCAGCCAATTAATGATTCTGTCTCATCATTGATGTTTCTCTGTCTCTCTTTCCCTCTCCTTTCCTCTCTGAAACCCATAAAAATATATTTAAAAAGCTAAAATAAAAGTCTGTCAGAACGGAAATCAAACTGGGAAAACCTAGAAAAGGAGATTGAGGAAGAGAAAGACTAAATGAAAGAGAAGAGCAGCCATTTTTAATTGGTCTTTTAACCAAAAGAGGCTTAATACTTTAAGCAGCTTATGTAACAGTGACATAAGGATGTCAAAGCAAAACAAGGCCTGCATGCTCTGTATCTGCTCACACATCAAGTGACTAAGTGACACAGCCCTCAGGAATTCATATTCTCTCTGCAGGTACTCTCCCTGGTGCTAACGAAAAAGGGAGGGGAGTGTCAAATGTTATTCAAGTCCCTGCAAATTCTAGAGCAGACTGAGAACTGTGATTTGTGTTTATTTTTGTAATTCCTTTTTATTTTTCGGGTGTGGATTTCCAGACTGTTAAGCTTTTATGGTGACCTTTTATCAGTGGATGTTTCCGTGGTTAACAGGCTACTTCTGTTATCCGCCCCCTGATCTTGAAATAAATTAGGTCTTATAAGATTTAGAATCTGCAGAAACCGGTTTGGTTCAGTGGATAGACCATCAGCCTGCCGACTGAAAGGTCCCAGGTTCAATTCCGGTCAAGGGCACGTACATTGGTTGTGGGCACATCCCAGGAGGGGGCGTGCAGGAGGTGGCTGCTTGATGTCTCTCTCTCATCCATGTTTCTAACTTTCTATCCCTCTCCCTTCCTCTCTGTGAAAAATCAACAAAATACATTAAAAAAAAAAAGATTTAGAATCTTCTCTTAAAGACTTATCCAAAGAAGTTTGAGCAAATGGATGAATTTCTCAGCATGCCTAAGAAAGTCTCTTAACAGTTCCAAGTGACTAAAAATACAGTTCAGAATAAAAACAGACTAGCAACCTATTTTACTAGACTCACTCACACATGTGGTTCGAAGTCAGGAAGCTGACATCACAGTCAAGAAAGATGTGGGCCTGCAGTAGGTGAATAAATTGTGGTTTTTTAAACAAAACAAAATTTCTGTTTCCTACCTTTTCACATAGGTTTTCAACATGCCATATTTTATTTTATCCAGATCAAGCTACAAATTTAAGGCAGAATCATGCACTCTCCCAAACCTTTATGCCTTCTTCTTACTCCAGTTCTTTACTAATTCACAAGCAGGCATTCTCCACCCTAGTTCAAAATAGCAAAACAAACGTCTCAGTCAAGGCATCCCAGTCAAGGCATCCGTTCTAACTCAGAGCCCAAAGAGACCCCTGGGGGATGGGTCATGTGTCAGGTTGAGTACTCTGATGGCAGGGGTGCCACAGATTTTAAGACCCTCTTTCTGGTTCCATCTCCCCTCCTTGCCATCAAAAGCCATTCTGCTAAAAACTGCGCAGTCCTCCAAAGCAGCAGGCCTTCCCATTAGCACCTGCTACCCAGGAACCACTGACAGCATTTCTGAGTACACTTCTCAGGACTCCCTGCCTCCATCCGATTGCTCCCAAAGGTGAGAGGGATAGACTCGTACTCTTGACTACACTGCATGTGGGGCTACAGAAAAAAGAGAAAATTCTACGCATGTAGAGAAGAGAGAAGGCTGGATGTATCCCGGAATGATGAAATGGGTCACGGAAAAGGTTTCTTTCATATGGCATCTATCAGAAATGGCCAAACCTTTGACAAGACACAAAACTTCCCTTTTCCTTACCCCAAAATATTAATGTGGAATCCCCAAATATAAAAGAACCGAAACAGCTACTCTGGTTAAAAGAAAAATCTTGCCAAAACCGGTTTGGCTCAGTGGATAGAGCGTTGGCCTGTGGACTGAAAGGTCCCAGGTTCGATTCCAGTCAGGAGCATGTACCTTGGTTATGGGCACAACTCCAGTAGGAGGCGTGCAGGAGGCAGCTGATCAATGTCTATCTCTCATCGATGTTTCTGACTTTCTATCCCTCTCCCTTCCTCTCTGTAAAAAATCAATAAAATATATTAAAAGAAAAAAAAAAAGAAAAATATACCCTTCCTCTCCTTGAAGTAGCCTGCTAGGACACTGGTAGCGATCCCTAAAGAAACCCCACCCGAGGGACCTGGGTCCTTTCTAAAACCTAAAAGGAGTTTTCTCCCTTTGGCAACTGATTGGCCCTTAAGTTGTTGAAACCTTAGGGCTAAGGCTACAAGCATGTTGATATATCTTTTTATGGTTGCATTAGGGTGACAAACTATGTCATTACTTAAGCACAGTGTATATCGTAATTTGGGGGGGGGGTTATTTGTGAATGGACAGACTACTGAACATCTGAATGTTAGAGCTGCATCCAACCTCCACTTGTATAGGTGGGGGCAAAGGCGCCAGAGAAGCAGAGATAAAGTCAGGCTTAGAAAGCAACCCTCTCCTCTGGCCAGTCCAGTGCTCTCTCTGCTACAACGCATTTCCCCTAATGATCCCTTCCTGCCTGCTTCAGGCTCTTCCATCTCATTTCTCCTTAATTGAGACGTTTCCGTGGTTAACAGGCTGCTTCTGTTACCCGCCCCTGGGATGTAATTGCCCACCACCTGGGACTTGGCATAAAGGCTGTACATCCGAAGAGTTAAGTCTCATCCCACGGCACTTTCTATATGCTCTCGCAGCTACTATTTCCAGGCTAGGCTGGGCCCCAGAGAGACGTGCAGACTGGCACTTTACGCATACATAATTAAACACGCAAAACCTTGAATTAAGAGCTTGTACCTAAAAACAATACCGTTCAATGTGCCTGACCTGGCTGGAAGCCATTAACTCCTCGCTCGCTGGCCTGTGGGAAACCGAGGTTTTATTTACTTTTCCAGGATAGGCAGATTATAAAAACAAGCGTACCAGCTAGAAAACATCGTGGCCTTAAGAAAGATTTGTTCCCATAAGCTGAGAAAGAGGAACCAAGGTCAGGTATAGGAAGCTACATGAAAAAAAACGCATCGAGTCCACATTGATTAAACACTTCAAAAATTCTTGTTCTATTAGCCAAATGCTGCAAGGTTTACCCAGTATTTTTTCTGGCATTTTACTCCGAGAGAGCTCCTTCCAAAACCCCTGGCAGGCGCCAGGGAGGGCAGGCAAGGCAAGGGCTGCACCAAGTGGGAAGACAGTCCTTTGTGAGGGGGTGGCCAGAGCTCCATCCCCTGTGCCTGTGTCTGAGTGGAAAAGCCACTTTGGGAGGGTAAAGCCACCGCCCGTTGCTAAGGGTGGAAAACTGTGCAGAGCCTAGAAACACAGCAGGCATGAGCGATGAACCCCAGCCCCTGACCAACACTGTCAGCGCTGCCAAACGCTATCCCGACAACCTGGCTGAAAGAGGGGCCTGCTGGGATTTTACAGCGGGGTGCTGAGAGGGGTAGAGGAAAGGTTACTAAAGTGCACATGTAATCTCTTCCTCGAACCATGGTTCTTATTTTCTTCCAGACAGAAGCACTCATTTATATCCTCCTTCCTCCTTTCATCACCCCGGTTCCGTTAACAGAGCGCCCTGGGACTCCTATCTCAGCTAACACTTAGCTACCTCAAGGATCCACTCAGTGAAGTGGCTGTTATTGTTATTTCTATTATAAAAGACTATAAAAAAATATACCAAAGTGTTGGAGCATGGTTATCTCTGAGTGATGGGATTAAGAGTATTTTTCAGTCTGTTTTCCATAATAATGTATAACACTTATTTTTTCTTCAACAGTAATTATTTTTTTAATGTGGCTCATCCCTGGCCTGGTGGCTCAGTTGGCTGCAGGGTCATCCCATACACTAAAAGGTTGTGGGTTCAAGTCCCAGTCAGGATATATATCTAGGTTGTGGATTTGACTCCTGTTGGGGTGCATATGGGAGGTAACTGGTCGATGTTTCTCTCTCATATCAATGTTTTCCTCTCTCTCTAAGAAAAAAAAATCAATAAATACATGTTCTCAGGTAAGGGTTTAAAAAATAGTGTGGCCTAAAGAAAAAGTTAATTCCTCAATAAAATATTAGCAAATTGAATCCAATAATGTAAAAAATAATTCATACACTAAACCAAGTGGGATGTATTTCAGGTATACAAGACTGCTCAACATCTAAAAATAAGTTCATATAATCTATCATATCAACAAGCTAAGGAGAAAATCACAGGAGCATACCAACAGATGCAGAAAAAAACATTAGACAAAAATCTAACATCCATTAATGCTAAGCACTCTCAGCAAACCAGGAATAAAGGAGGACTGTCTCAACCTCATAAAAACATCCACCAAAAATCTACAGCTGACATCAAACTTAACGGTGAGAAACCAGAGTTTTCCTTAGGCAACGATGAATCCTCTTACTATTCCTTTCAACACTGTACTGAGAATTCCACCTAATGAAATAAGACAGAAAGACAGTGTTTAGATTGGGAAGGTAGAACTTAAAGCTTTGTTCACAAATGACACAATCATCTTGGTAGACACTGTTTTGAATCTCTATCCCACCTCCAACTTGTTCAAATCCCACTTCCAGCTTGTTCAAGGCCATCTTTCTGTCCTTTCATCTCCCCTTGGCCCTGAATTCCTGACTTTGGAATCTGGACCTCAAATCCCACGTTTGCCCTTCAGACTCAGTAACCACATGCACCCCTTACTCCCTCCTCCTTGCTGTTTAGACCTTCTTCTTATCTCGTCTTTGGCTTTGGTTTTGACTCCCAGAAAAACATTCTCTCAGATAGGAACCCCGTATTTCAATCAGAATACTCCAGCCTTTCTCAATTTCCGTCAGAGTGCTTCTTCCCAGGACAATACATGTTGGTCCTTATGCCTAAGTACTCTATTGTTCTTTAACAGCTTCATGCAGATGGCTCTGTAATATGTTTCCTCTGAATCTTTCCCTTTCGTGGACCACCCTCCCCGCACACATAAATATACATGCAAACATGTGTGGGTACACACACATGTGAGGCTCAGGACTCTGCTTCCTAGACGCTTTGCATGTGAAAGACCCTAATAAACATTTGAATGGAATCTGTTAATCAGCTGTGAAGTGGAAAGGGAGCCCTCAGCGGAGAGAGAGGTAGTCACAGCAGACTGACAAGCAGCATTTGGCGAGAGAGATGGAGATCTAACCACCATGGCTTCGGGATCACTGCCAAGCATCCACTCCTCCCAAGGCTGCTTGTTGATGCTGTCAGCTGCTAAGACTTCATTGTCGTGACAACTTCATGTGTAAAACTCAGTGTCATGGCCCTGACTGGATGCACCCGAGAACAGCATGACGGGATGCAGGCTCCCTTCGAATCCATACTACTGCTTGCTCTGAAGATGCTTCTCTCTTTGCCTGACCCCAGGGTGGCAATAAAGAAAGCAATCACAAACTTCTGAGCATCGCTTTTCCTGAGTGAAAAGAAAAAAAAATTCTGGGTAACATCCCTGTAGAAAAAGTAGAAAAATGAATCTCCAGAGAAAGCCAGGACCCGAAACAAACAAGTGAGAGCATCCAATCCACCGTGTTTTCTGGCTTTCTTTTCACTTGAAAACCTGGGCATCAACTAGAAAGACAGTTTCTGCTTGAGGGATTATTGTGTAGGAACAGGGAGGTGACACTGACCATGAAGGTTCCAGGGGCCAAATAAGCAGGAACGATGCTACTTTAAGTGTCTCAGACTTGAATATACAGAGAAAGGCTATTTTACCTACTGAAGATTAAACTCGTTTTAAAATAAGACTCACCCCTCCACTTCCAATCCATTCTCGACCCAAACACCTGCCCTGCAAAGCCACAAAACCCACACGACTGCCCGCCACCAGGAATACTCAGGAAATGGCACCGACATACAGGTCTCGTGGTTTCTGAGTCTTTTCTGCTACCGAGAAAACAGTAAGGTTCAGAGTTCCTGTGGGAGAGAAAGGAGGGTTGAGTCCTGACTGCCTCTGCTAACTATGCTTCTGAAATTCAGGAAGGTAAGAGTTTCTTCATTTGTAACAGGGGTAATACTATTGTTCTCACAGGTATTTTGTGACCTTTACACAAAAATAATACGTGGGAAGGAATTGGGACTCTCTGGACACATAGGAACACCAGCAGAACTGATGCAGATAGTAACTGTGAACATCTGTCGGATGCTTCTGATGTGGTACCCACTGAGCTCTCACCGAGAGAGCCCCAATTAGCCTTCTAGGAGAAAGGCAGCCTACCACACCCTTGGGAGTGCAGATTCTGATCCCCCAAAGGAGCACAGGAAGGAGCTGGGCACACATCCCAGGCACTGAAGAGTAAAGATGTCAATCAAAAGCTCCTTATCTCGATTTCAGTAATCGGCCGCAGGCTGCACAGGGAGAAATGGCCACCTTTTCTAGTTTGACAAGATCAGATACGGTCTACTTCACAGGAAGTCGGGGTCACATTCGGCTCCTCAGCACCTACACTGACTGTAGATACAGTCAGCTCCTCAGCCTCACAGCTCGCCTCTCTCATACAGCAGGTCCCTGAATGATGTCAGTTCGTTCGATCCCATTTCATCATCATGCTGTGGAGATGCCACAGAAACTGCGCTCTTGTTTATATCAAACAGCCTGTGGTAAAGCTGGTTTCCTCGTAGGTCATTTCACTTAAATTCGAAGAACCTGTCGGTGACGTTAAGCGGGAACTTACTATATTCCTCTCTGTGGAAATACACCCCTATTACACCCGCTAAAGCAAGCTAACAATCTGCTTACTGAAGAACCATAGGGCTTGTTAACTAACTACAGTTGCTAAAATACTTTGCAGGCCCCCAAAGGCCATGATACCGTTATTCCTCACCTCTTCTACAAAAGTTTCTGTTTTCAGAGTACCCATTAATAAAAATATAATATGATAAGTCCTATTTTATAGATGAAGCTGAAGTCTCAGACAAATCAAATAATACAGAAAATAAGTGCCATTATAGAGACTCGGGTCATCTGACTCCAATGTCTGTGCCCTTTCACCATAAAAGTAAAGGAAATCATGTCATACTCAAAATATATTTTTCCCCCTGAACAAACTCTATATTGTATTCTATTCCCAACACATCTTCTACAGGTAAAAAGTTAATAACCTCCTGTAACTACTAATAATTCTACACAGTAATCACAGAAAGGCAATGTATTTGCTTTATTAGCCCTGTGGCCTTGGACAAGTCATTCAACCTCTTAAATCTTCGTTTCTTCATCTATAAGATGGGTATTATAATATCTAACTAAACAGGTTGAATTAGAAATTCAGAAAGTATCACAGAATCTGTGTCACCTACTACAGAAATCAACAAAAGCCATTCAACAAGGGATGGTCCTCAATTGGATCACTGGGTTAAATGAAAATTCTCTACAAGACACAGCGATTTGGTGGATTTTGCCATTTGGCTAAATGTACACCCAATCACACAAGAGGTGTGGTTCTCAAATTTTATGTTTATAGTCAGCCTTCTGTACCTAGAGATCTGCATCCACAGATTCAACCAACCAGGGATCAAAAATATGTGGAAAATAATGTTACATTGCTGCTGGCGTGTACTATGTAGTCATGTCTATGATGGTTGTTTCTGTATTAAATAAGTATAGACTTTTTTGGTCATTATTTCCTAAAGAATGGAAGCATACCTTGGAGATATTGTGGGTTCAGTCCCAACTACTACAATAAAGCAAGTGTGGGGGATCCAGAAAGAGTCACCCTGAGATGTGTCTCTGTGGTATGCAGGTTGTGTTGAGCTAGAGGCAATTTTAGTTTCGGGCTCAAGAGAAACTTCTGCCCTCCTTTTAACTGCCTAGAAGAGCTTGAGGTAGGAGCCTTGCCCATAATAAGAAATGATCAGTGATAGCCTTTCCACCCACCTATATGGCAGGGCGAACTTTCATTTACTAAACATCTGCTCTTCCAATCATCCTGCAAAGACTCTGTGAAGCCCCCAAGGTGCGTTACCGCATCCCTAGTCCACAATGTCTTATACACCTCAACCCCCCTTTTCTGAACCTTTCCTGCATGTGGGGTCCCTGGCTCACTCATGTATGTATTCAGTTTGGTTATTTTCTCTTGCTAATCTGTCTCATATCCATTTGATTATTAGACCAGGAAAGTTTGTTCCTCCCCCACACAAATATTACAATAAAGTAAGTCATAATCTTTTTGCTGGTGGAGGATCTTCAATTAGTAAAAAATACATTTGTGATGTGCCATAAAGCAGAAGTGCAGTAAAAGGAGGTAATATGCCTGATTGGTATAACATTTACATAGCATTTATACTTTACTAGGTATTAAAATACTCTAGAATTGATTTAAAGTATACCAGAGGATGTGAGTAGGCTATATGCAAATACAACATCATCCTATCTAATAGAGGGAATATGCTAATTGACCATCACTCCGTCACAAAGATGGCTACACCCACAGCTGAGGCCAAATTCCCATAAGGAGCCTTACTGAGCAATCAGCAGGGACCTGAGGCCATGCCCTCCCCCTCCCCCATGGGGCTTGACAGGGGACCTCAGGCCATGCCCCCCACCTGGCAGGGCTTGGTGGGGGACCTCAGGGTGCGATTCCCATCTTGGCGCTGGGCTAGGGGACCTCAGGCTACTCCCCCCACCCCAGCACCAGGCCAGGACACCTCAGGCTGCGCCCCCCACCAGGTAGGGCTTGACAGGAGACTTCAGGCCACACACTTCTGCCCTAGTGCAGAGCCAGGGGACCTGAGGCTGTGTCCCCCTGCCTGGCTGGACTTGATAAGGGACCTGAAGCTGTGCCCCCTACTCAGCAGGCTTGACAGGGGACCTCAAGGTGCCACCCCAGTGCTGGGTCAGGGGAACTCAGGTGGCACCCCTGCCCAGCGGGGCTTGACAGGGGACCTGAGGCTGCACCCCCCTCCTGGTACTGGGCTGGGAGACCTGAGGCTGTGCCCCCTGCCTAGTGGGACTTGACAGGGGACCTCAGGCCATGACCCCCACTCAAGGGCTTGAAAGGGGATCTCAGGCCGTGTCCCCCACCTGGCGGGGCTTGCCGGAAGACCTCAAGCCAGCTACTCCCTTCCCCCCGGTCTGGGCTGGGGGACCTCAGGCCACACACCCCATCTTGGTGCTCAGCCAAGGGACCTATGGCTATGCCCCTTGCCCAGCAGAGCTTGACAAGGGTGGGACTGGCCAGGTCTGGATCTAGCCCAATGCAGAGGGGCCAGCCAGATCTGGGTCTCACAAGATTTTGAGGTACATGTGGGTAGGCGGAGACTTGACTCTGGGTCCATGGTGAGCCCCAGACTCTGACAGGAGAAAGGTTTTCATATACATTTTACTAATTTTCTTTCATCTATGACACTTCTATTATAGAGAAAGAGCAAATAGCAATATTAAATTATTTCCTCTAATTAATCCTTTTAATGTGCATGAATTTCATGCACTGGGTCACTAGTCTTATATAAGACTTACTTGAGCATCCTCTAATTTTGGTATCCATGAGGATCCTAGAACCAATTCCTTTAGGATATAGACTCTATATTATAAAGGGAAGACTGTATATATAATACAAGCACCTACATACAGATCTTAGTTGCACTTTATCATTTTAGCCTTAAGATATCAAAGAAAACATCTTTTTCCTTAAGCAAACCTGTTTCAGTTCCTCTCTGAATGAAAGGTTGAACAAGAAAGAGGGTAGGAGGGGGGATGGGGAGAAGTAGGTCCTTAAAAGTCTGGGTGACTTTATCACCATTATCACAGTGAAGTATTACATCTAGGTACCCAGGCCCCTAAATTAAATGTCAAATACAATCCCGCACTGGGAAGGTGAGTCCTGACAGTTCCACTCCCCTCTTCACGGTGGCCACGTAATCAGCCCTTCAAGCTCTGGCAGAGAGTAAATTATCAAGTCTCCGATCGGGGCGGAGAGGAGCTGGGGCAGGGGGAGGAGGGCATGTCAATGTGTTAATTTTATTAAGCCATTTAAAGCTCCATCGCTGTGCTTTCCAGCAACACTCCAACCCAGCAGGCAGCTCAGAAACCACGTCCACCCTCGTTTTAAAATGCCTGGATTTTATGTCCTCGGTGCTTCACTGAGGAACTCAGGGGCTCCAACTGAAAGGGAACAGCCAGAGGATAAAGCTGCAGGGCAAGGGGAAGTAACAAGGGAATAAGAACCTCAGTGGTGTTTACTTTAAACTGGGGGTGTATCCTCTAATGCAGTGGTTCTCAACCTTCCTAAGGCCGAGACCCTTGCATACAGTTCCTCATGTGGTGGTGACCCCCAACCATGAAATTTTGCTAGTTATGCATCTTGATGTAAATATCTGCATTTTCCGATGGTCTTAGGGGACCCCTGTGAAAGGGTTGTTCAAACGCCCAAAGGGGTCTTGACCCACTGGTTGAGAACCGCTGCTCTAATGTCTCTTAAATGGGACACACTTTCTATTGTGACCCTTAATTTCTTTTAATTTGGCACCGGGCAGTTGTGCCATCTAAAGGGTTTGCTCCAAATAATAAATATAACTGCTTCTTTGCATTGATTTCTTGTTTCCCTGGGGAATATCTGAACACACAGCTGCACAATCCCAAGGCAGATGGCCTTGACGTGAACTGGTAATAGAGCTACACTGAGCTCACTTCGGACAAGGCAGCCATGAAAGGCCCCGAGTCAACAGTCAGCCAGGCAGCAACACCAAGAGGTCCCAACTTGGAAACTTTAACTCCATTTTCATGTCATTATCATTCAAAGTGGTGGCAAGAGCCCTTTAAAAACAAATACAGTGGTACCTCGAGATACGAGTTTAATTTGTTCCCTAACCTTGAGGCGTGGGAAATTATGAGACGCTTGAGTCAAGGTAAACTAGTGGGTCGTGTGCAGCCAGCCGATCTGAGGGATTACTCCTATCTCAAATGTTGCTCGTATTTCAAAGCAAAAATTGCTCGCTCGACGGCTTGTATCTCAAAAATCTCCTAAGTTAGGGCACTCGTATCTCGAGGTACCACTGTACATACATACATCCTGCAATCTGTAAGTGTTGCTAATCCTGGAAAGTGCTAACTGAACAAACTCTGTTCCTCTGCCAGGATTAGGTCTCCTGAACAATGGGATTGGGGAGGGGGGAGAGCTGCCCCCATGAGCTCCTGCCCTTCTTCTGGAAGCAGAGTAGTTCTCAGGAGGAAGGAGGAAAGCTTTCACAGGCTACTGCACTAAGCACTTTCAGTGGACGATCTCGTCTAATCTCCTAACAGCCACATGCAGTATGTCCTGTGACTCCCTCTTTTGCAGTTCAAAAAACCTGAGAAATGGGGAGGTGAAATAAAGGATCTGCCCAAGACCCCAAGAGCTGGCAGTGCTGCAGGGGCCTGTCCCAGTGCAGTAAGAGTCCGGAGCCCGAGCTTGTAATAGCTCTCACCCCTGCCTCCCCGACAGAAGCTAAGACCAGGCCTCAGACCCTGGTCCCTGGCCAGAGAGGAAAGGAGAAACAAAGACTATTCCCAGCTGACACTTCAAGTGATTCAGATAGTAAATGTCTTCCTCAACAGCTTTATTGGGATAAAATTCACTTTTCACACAACTCACCCATTTAGAGTACAGTGGTACCTCGAGATACGAGTTTAATTCGTTCTGTAACCTTGAGGCGTGGGAAACTATGAGACGCTCGAGTCACGGTAAACTGGTGGGTCATGTGCAGCCGGTCAATCTGCGTGATTACTCCTATCTCAAATGTTGCTCATATTTCAAAGCAAAAATTGCTGGCTCGACGGCTCAAAAATCTCATTTTAGGGCACTCGTATCTCGAGGTACCACTGTATACAATTCAGCGTGGGTTTTACTTTGTTTTTTAATGTATTTACAGAGCCGTGCAATCATCACCACAATCAATTTTAGAACAGGTTCCTCAACCCTCCCCCAAACTCCTCCTCCATTAGCAGTCATCCTCGCCCCCATTCCTCCATCTCCCACAGCCTCGCACAACAATGTGTCTAGTTTCTATGTATAAATTGGGTTATTCTGGACATTCCACATAAATGAAATTATGCGATTTGGTCTTTTGTGAATAGCTTCTTTCACTTAGCATGTTTTTTGAGGGCTCTCCTTGCTGTAGCATGTCCCAGTAATTAAATCCTTTTTATTGCCAAATAGTATTCTGTTGTATAGCTATACCGCATTTTATTTATTTTTTCATCAGTTGGGTTATTTTCACATTATGTACAGTATGAATAAGTGTGCAGTTTTTTTCAGTGCACATATAAACATATATATGTGCTACCTCTTTGAATGACAATGACATGAAAATTGAGTTAAAGCCTCCCACAGTTGGGACCCCAGAATAAAATTGCCGGGTCAGATGGCATCTCTAACCTTTTGAGGAACTGCCAAACTGCCTTGCAAAGTGACTGCAGCACCATTTACTTTCCCACCAGAAATGTATGAAGGTTCCAGTGTTTCCACATCCTTGCCAAATGAACAAAACTTCGCTTTATTTGGGAAAACTAGAGAGCTACGAACTGAAAGCTGCCAACCAGCTCCAGCTCTGTGATAACTGCCTGGGTGACCTTGGGCAAGAACCCTCACTCTGCTGGCACCTCAGTTCCTTGTCTGTAAAGTGGGGGGATTGGAAAAGTTGGCCTAGACTTCCCACAGAGCCCACAGCTATTCACTCAGTCACAGCATGGGAGATCCCTGACCCGTGGGGGGACAGGTGCAGTGAAACAGAGAGCTTGGGGCTGACTGCATGGCTGTTACCTTACTCTGCATTAACTCCGTTATTACTGCGCCTCAGACTGCGACACTATTACACCTGCCACAAACAGACAGACAAAAAGATCCTCAGAGAATCTGCTTATTAGAAGGAAAACCAAAAAATACCTTATTAGGTGAAATTTCTACTTGGCAATCAATAATGGCAAATTGGCCATCAGAATTTGAGTTTTCTAAACAGGCTCAAAATGGAAGTGTATTCAAATAATAAAATAATAAAATAAGTATGTACTTACAAGGAATGATATTAGGTGATAAAAAGTAGGATACAAACTACGTGTGTGTGTACACATAATAGTTATATATATGTATATATAACAATTTCTATCTGGAAGGCAAAGCACATTTTTCTATCTGAAAGACAAAGTACCAATTTTTTCAGAGGTGTGTGATATATTCACCATGTGCATCAGGATAATCCAGGCTGCATATTTAAAAAGCAGACCTTGGCCCTGGATGGTGTAACTCAGTTGGTTGAGGGTTGTCCCATGTACCAAAAGGTCACTGGTTCAATTCCCAGTCAGGGCATACATCCCAGTCGCAGGTTATGTATGGCAGGCAACTGATCGATGTTCGATATTTCTGACACCAATGTTTCTCTCCTTCCCCCTCCAGGTCCCCCCTCTTCTCTCTCTCTCTCTCCCTCTCTCTCTCTCTCAAAAAAAAAAATACACTTTTAAAAAAAGTAGATCTCAGAACTACCAAACTAGGTGCTCTGGGTGAGGCTCAAGAATCTGCATTAAAAAAAAAAAAAGTATTCAGAGTTTACAAACCATTGCAGATAGTGAAAAACGGCTGATTTTTTCTTTCTTCTTTATACTTGTCTGTATTTTCCATATTTTTAAATAGAGAACATGTCTTACTTTCAAAACCGGGGGCTGGAGGAAGGGAGAAGTTGTTTTGTTTTGATAAAGTCAGGGAAATGGTGAAGAAGAACAAAGCACTCCTTTCTCTTGCTGCTGACCATGATGAGTCTGCAGAGGATAAAAAGGGGCCACCTAGGCTGTGTGAATCCCATGCCTCAGAGCCTAGAGAGAGCCTGAGAAAGCACAGGTACTTTCCCACGTGGTGTCCTCCAGTAATAAAGGCAGCTACGGGAGCGCTGCCTGAGGTTTGCAGGTCACCAGGGCTAAATACTCGGCAGCTGCTACGGCTCCTTTGCAATTGCCCCTGGTGGGAAAAGCTATTTTCCAGTCCTGGGCCTGTAGGATTTATTAAGTGTGGATGCAAGATCCAGTAAAGGGAGGCGAAAGAAGGATGTGAGGGGAAAACAGTCAATGAAGAGTCCTGGCCAGGGATGATAGCTATATGTATAGAGAGCTATCATCCATGTGCTCAGCGGTAGTGTAGTGGGGAAGAAATAGTGTAGTGGAGTAAAAGAAATCTGAAGTTAAGTCCCGTCTCATCAGTTACTGGCAAGCTAGTTAACCCCTGGAAGCCTTGCATTGCTCTTCCAGAAAAGAGGAAAATGATATTTCTTTCCATAGAATTATTGTAACAAGATGATGCATATCTATTACTTTGTCCCAGGTACCATGCTAAAAGAGTTTGAAGATGCAGATATAAAATAAATACAATTCACATCTTCCAAAATTACTATTTACTTCTCTTCTATGAAAAGCACAGAAATAGGTCGATAGTTATAAGAACTCTCCAAACACAGGAACGCCTCTGAATGAATGAACTTGGTAATCAACTGAGGCACTTGAATTCTCTGCTTCAGTCGGCTGAATAAACACTGCCTCTGTAAATGCTTCTGTCTTGGGGCAGGGCGGGGACAGGCCTGGCTTGACTCTGGTGAAACACAGGATACTAATAATAAGAATTCAAATTAGGTTTTGCATATATTCATTACTATTTGTAAATACAAAATCTATCATCTTAATAAAGTCTGATTAGCACAGGGGAGTGAAGAACTGAGCTGTGTTCCACTTCAGTGATAGTGGCTATTATAAAAGATTGTAAAGTTTATTTGCAATTATAAAATGCCATGTATATGCTAAATAAAAATAGCAAAATAAGAAAACGAGTCTCAGATCTATTAAACCAATTCTGTGTTGCTAGACAACTCGTTGGTTTCACACTTCGGTGTGAGCACCTCTAGAAATTGGAGAAAATAAGGAGGAAAAAAACCTGATATATTTTAGGCAGCCTTGTATAACCACATTCCATGTCAGCCAAAAAACGTGAACCACTTGGTTCAGGTTTTCTTCCAAATAGATTTTTATTGATAGCAGAGAGGAAGAGAGAGAATCATTGATTGGCTGCCTCCTGCATGTCCCATACAGGGGATTGAGCCCGAAACCCAGGTATGTGCCCTGACCAGGAATCAAACCGTGACCTCCTGGTTCATAGGTCAGTACTCAACCACGGAGCGAGCAACACCAGCCAGGCTGAAGACACTTTTTAAAAGAAAACTGCTAATAAGATTAGTATAAATTTGAGATACATAACTGTGTTTTTAACTGTTTGTTTCAAGTATGCTAGCTCGAGGAAACAATGAACAGTGTATCTTAGATGGAAAGAAAAACCACCAGTATATAATAGAGAAAGTGGCTCTTATTGACTACATAATAGGAGGTGAGTTTGAATGAGTTGAACAGGTTACGCTTTTGGTTCAATGCTTTCTGAGAGACTGGGCAGGGAGAAGAAAGAGAATCAATGTGCTTTCCAAACTATGAAAGATAACTGCCTCGTCACTACAGAGGAAAGCTGTAAAGAACTCAGAATATTTTAAATTTCTTAAACACACACACACACACACACACACACACACACACACACACGTGCGCCCTGATTAACTATATCTTTTGATTTCCCTAAAGTCTATCATAATTATAAGAAATCTACAGTCAAAATCCTGTTTTGTGCAATAAATGTTTCTGAAAAGTTTGGCTGAAAAGGCTGTTTGCAAACTGGATCCTGTCAAACACATTAGGATGTCTTAGATTGAAAAGACTACCTCCAATTAAACTAACATTGATTATTATTAAAAACAATCTCTTTCCACTTATACAAAGTTCTGATTTCTGGAGTAATGCTCCCTTTGAAACAGGGCTCACCAAAGCCACATGCATGCACACAACTTCCTGTGTCCCATGCCTTATTTCCCAGCCATCACTGGCCCCGATTCCTGTCCTCGGGTTCACCCCCTAGTGTCTGAGGCTTGATGTCTCCAGCTGTTCCCCTGGTTTATAAGTCAGCCCACTCCAGGACCGTGGCTTGGGCCTTGATCATCCACTTAAATCCTCTCCTCTCCCTCTTTTTGGTTTTGCTGTTTCTCTGTTGGACATGACTATTTAAAGGGCCCCTGTCCTTTCAGGCATCCTGAGCTGACTCTTCAGTCCACCTTCCTTCCCTATCCCCTTCGTCTTTGCCACCTTAGCTCAATTTATCTGTTTTTTTAAGCCTGGATTTTTATGTATTTGATTTTTTTCGAAGTTGAAATCACTTGAACTTATTTATGAGGGGTCTTCAGCTGTTTGCTAAAAATTAAAAATTAAAAAAAAAGAAACATCAAAATAAGAGAGTAGGGACATAGCCAAGGTCCAGCAGTCTCTAGTCACTCTAGGCCTACTGAATCAAAAACTCCGGTTTTGAGTTTAACCCTCTGTATTTTAGTAAGTCCTCCGGGGGTGATTTCATGCACACTGAAGTTGAAGAGCTATTACTCCAAAAGCAAAGAGGGTGCCTGCTGTATATTTTGGACAAAATTAGGTATCTCAGTAAGACTATACTATTGACAAAGAAGAATGTCTAAGATATTCTGTGTAATAAAACCATAGGCAAAACGTAATTTAAAAAAATTGTTAGAAGTGTTTTTCCACATGGATATGTCTAGTAGGTTATGCAATAAACTGTTGAAGTGGTTAACTTATGGGAAATTCATTTTCCTTTTCCTTTATGAATATCTGCGTTTTTAATCTGTAAGTATATATTATTTTTAAATTTTTAAAAAACTGTTTAATCTGGGCATCCTTCACTCCTCTGGCAACATTTGCAGGTAAAAATGAACTCAGTCCCAGGAGACGCCGGTGTCTGGACTAATCAAGCTTTGTGCTGCTTTAGGGAATTCCAGAGGAAGTGGGGGAGAGATAGCGTTCAGAGCTCCATGACTCAATCCGTGCTGCTAGGGAAAGCGGTACCAGGAAGTGACAGGTCAGAAAGCCTGAGAGATTCTGCCTTTCTGAAACAGGGATGGCGGAGTTGTGAGGGAAAACAGAACAAACTAAAAACCTAAAGGCCTGCTTAGAAGACGCCAATTTGTTGCTGGGAAATTGTCTTCGTTGCAGAAATTCTGTATTTAAGTTCTCACTTTCCACCACCCGCCATGTTGTGATCTGGCAGTCATTCTATCATTATATCATGCTGCAGACTATTCCTTCTTCAAGCTGGCTCCAGGTAGATACAGCATGTGCATATGACAGACTAAAAAGAGGCTTACAAATCAAACTGGTTGGTGGAAAATAATCCGTGGCAAGATAAGGAAGATAAAAGAGAGGTGAGTGTGTCTAAACATATCCAAGATCAAGGGAGGTCCTAA
Source organism: Lasiurus borealis (assembly GCA_004026805.1). Classification (NCBI taxonomy): domain Eukaryota; kingdom Metazoa; phylum Chordata; class Mammalia; order Chiroptera; family Vespertilionidae; genus Lasiurus; species Lasiurus borealis. The sequence continues at coordinate 62,937 of PVJN01003285.1, forward strand.
CAAAAAAAACCTTCAGCTTATGGTGCATCATGGGAAAATCCTGGGGCTTCCACAGTTGCTCTCATGGGACCACTCCGTTCTTTCACCTCTGGCAAGTTTCCCACCAGAAGTATTCTGCATATTCATAGAGGATCCCAGAGCACTTTCCCTGTATCCATCATCATGTACAGAAGCCACTCAGTGTAATTGCGCATATCCTCTCCATCTTCACTGCCTAAAAGCATGTCGATGTGGCAGAAACAACACATACAGTAGGGCTATTGTCCCAGAAACCAGAGAAACTTGGTTTTAAAAAAAAAAGCAGCTTCCAGTGGTCTTTAATAATTAATTGATTCATCTTCACTACAGGAAAACTACTTATACCAGGGATCTTTTTACAGTGAGCTAAGAAATCTGATAAATGTTACCCCTGGAACTCTAAACACACCAGAAGCCAAAAAAATTACCAATGTCCCAATACTTTCAATGCTGTATGCAGAGAAAATTATCCTGTAATTGGTGACCGTGGCCCACTTTTGAAGAGTCTGTCATTTTCTGTGACTCTGCTTCACCTAGCATTTCGGAGAAGGAAACAGAGGCACCGTGTGAACATATGGTAGCAAGGAGATGGAGGTTTGGTCTATAGTGTGATATAAAAGATAGAGCACAGGCCTGGGGTCAGAGTTTGAATCCAGCTCCAAATTTTACTAGATTTGGGGCAAATGACCCCACCTGTCTGAGCCTCAGTGTCCTTTTCAGTAATATGGGAATAATAAACTACTTTATAGAGTTGCTAAAGTAATCACAAGTATGCAAGAGGGAAGGTGGAATAAAGAGTTGGTGTTTCAGGGGTACATTATAAAGTTCTGGAGGTGGATAGTAGTCATAGTCACACAATGATGTGAATGCACTTAATGCCACTGAACTATTCATGTAAAAACAGTTAAAAAGCTAAATTGCATTATGTATATTTTACCATTATTATTTTAAAAAACATGTCAGCCTCCTAGCACAGTGCCTGGCTCTCACTCAGTATGTGTTCAAGAAATGCTAGTCTTAGTCCACTTATAAAGAACTTTAATGAAAGAAGAAAAAGAGATGTGAAAAGTCAAACAATCATGCCCCTTTCCCAATTTAACTGTGAGCGGCTCTGACTCTCAGGCTGAGCCAGCTGGCACCCCTACCAGGTAGTGCCACTGTGAGTATCAGGATGGGAGAAGAGAGGCTGTGTTAGTCATAATCCCTCCAGCATGTTCAGTTCTCAGCCCACCCGCACCCTAGTATGGCATCTTCCAGAATATCAATCCTACAGCCCCTGCATTTTGCAAAGAAAGCTGGGAAGTTTAAACCATTTCCCAGACCAGACTCCAGGTCATGAGGACAAAAGCATTTGCAATGAGAGCTGGCCCCTCAGTTGGGGAGAGACAAAATGCTAACGCTGAATACCACCTGGATGGGTCTGGAGCCTGTTCCAGTCCCCAGGATGAAGCTGATCAGTATCTCAGATGCCTTTGGCTGAACTCAATGGACACAGAGGACAACAGTCTCAAAGACCCGGTAAAGGAAAATTAAAAATGCACCTGTCTGCAGTTCAGAGAAAACAATTAATGATTATCTGTTGTACTAGTAAGCCAGAAAGTGCAGAAAGGGAAAAGAGATGACTTATTTCTAAGCATATTAGCACACTACTTTTGATGGGCAGACTTAATTAGATCTTGACGCAGTATTCTTTTTTTGCTCTCTCAAATATATTTTTATTGATTTCAGAGAGAAAGGGAGAGGGAGAGAGAGACAGAAACATCAATGATGAGAATCACTGACCAGCTGCCTCCTGCATGCTCCACACTGGGGATCGAACTTACAACACAGGTATGTGCCAGACTGGATTCATAAGTCCATGCTCAACTTCCGAGCCATGCCAGCTGGGCTTGATATGCAGTGTTTTAATAGATGATTGTTAACATCCCTTGAACTTAGCTCAAACAGAATGAAATACAGGTTTCCCTGTTCCTATGAAAGTTTTGTAAGCTGAAATGGCATAACACAAAGACATATTTACCATTCATTTATATGGAAAATATTCTTAGTGTTTCCAGACACCCCAAAATCACGTACCAAATCATACTAAATATGCTTATTTACCAGTTTTACATTAAGTGAAACACCCTTAGAAGCTCTCTGAGGCTTTTCTGATATTTTAGGACACATCTTGCCAACAGATGCACAAAAAATGGAAATAAGACATAGATGCCTGAAGGAAACCAAGATGGCAGCATAGGTAAACACCTAAACTGCTGCCTCGCACAACAATTTCTAAACTACAGCTAAAAGACAAAACGAACATCATCCAGAACCACAGGAAGGCTGGCTGAATGGAAATTCTACAACTAGAGGGTAAGAGAAAAGCACACTGAGACTCAGAGGAGCTGCAGGAGACAGAGGTACTAAGACGTGTGCACGGAGAGGGCGGGCAACTGAGTGCATGGCTGGCTTTCTCAAGCAGGAGGGAGACAAAAGCTCCCGACTGCGCTGAACTCCAGTTCTAGGTGCGACTCAGGGAACCCAGACTCATACAGGGTGAAACTGGATTGTCGGGGAAGAGAAAAGCACACTGAGACTCAGAGGAACTGTGGAAGGCAGAGGTACCGTGGTGCGTGCACATGCAAAGAGGGCAGACAACTGAGTATGAGGCTGGCTTTCTCAATCGGGAAGGAAACAAAAGTTCCTGATGGCTTTGAACTCAAGTTCCAGGTGAGATTATGGGGACCCAGATTCATTTGGGGAGAAACTGGACTGTCTGACAGTGGCTGGAACTCGAGTGCAGCTTTCTCTCAGAAGTGCTTGCAGCAATTACCTCGGGACACTGAGACAAAGGAGCCTATTAGGGCAGGGCTGATGGGAAACCAATGCTGACTGCTCTTCCCTGAGGCTCAGCCCTGAGACTCTGTCCCATCCAAGCTGAGCACATAGGCTTTTGTAAATCTTATCTCATAAGGGTGTCTCCAGCAGTTCTCCCAGTGTAGACACAGCTGATCTTCACAGGCAATTGGCCTGGCAGTCAATTCCTCCCAGTGAACAATCAAGGCATAACTACAAAAAGACTGTGCACACACAGCCCACAAAGGGGTGCATCAAGAGTGTCCACCTCAGACAACTGGGGAGGCTGAGCCACTGGGCCCTATAAAAGATTTAGCACACAAAGCCACTCTAATAACTCAGGGAAGCAACCAAAATGCAGAGACAAAGAAACATCACAAATGAAAGAAATGGTGGAAAGCAAATGACTGGATATGGAGTTCAAAACCACAGTTACAAGGTTTTTCAAGAATTTTCTAGAAGAAGCCAATAAATTTAGTGAGACCCAAGAGGAGATGAAAAAGGACCAGAAATTAAGCATACACTGACTGAAATAAAAAAATATTATATAGAGATATAACAGCAGACTAGAGGATTGCAAGAATTAAGTCAAAGATTTGAAATACAAAGAAGCAAAAAACACTCAACCAGAAAAGAAAAAAGAATCCAAAAATATGAAGATAGTGTAAGGAGCCTCTGGGACAACTTCCATTGTACCAACATCAGAATTATGAGGATGCCAGATAAAGAGAGCAAGATACTAAAAACATATTTGAAGAAATGACAGAAAACTTCCCATACCTGGTGAAAGAAATAGACTTCCAAGTCCAGGAAGTGCACAGAACCCCAAACAAAAGGAATCCAAAGAGGACCACCCCAAGACACATCATAATTAAAATGCCAAGAGCAAAAGACAAAGAGAATATTAAAAGCAGCAAGAGAAAAACAATTAGTTACATAGGAAGCATCCATATGACTGTCAGCTGATTTCTCAACAGAAACTATGCAGGCCAGATGGGAGTGGCAAGAAATATTCAACGTGATGAATAGCAAGAACCTACCACCAAGATTACTCTACCCAGCAAAGCTATCATTCAGAATTGAAGGGCAGATAAAGAGCTTCACAGATAAGAAAAAGCTAAAGGCAGTCACCACCACCAAATCAGTATTATATGAAATGCTGAAAGGTATTTTTTAAGAAGACGAAGAAGAAAAAGGTAAAGATAAAAATTAGGAATAACAAATACATATCTATCAGCGAGTGAATCTAAAAATCAAGTGAATAAAAAAATCTGATGAACAGAAAAAATTGGTGAATAGAATAGAATCAGGGGCATAGAAAGGGAGTGGACTGACAATTCTCGGGGGGAAGGAGTAAGGGAGACATGAGAAGAGATTGGACAAACATCATACACCTATGGATGAGGACAGTGAGGGAGGTAGGAAGCGGGTGGAGGGGAGCTATGGGGGAAAAAAGAAGAACGATTGTAATAATCTGAACAATAAAGATTTATTTAAAAAACACACAGATGCTCACAGACACAGTCAAAGCTATAGCAGTGGATACTGGGATGCTGAGTATAACTCTTTAGGAAGGAGCTTGGCAGGGCCACTTGTTCCTCAGGGTTGTGCTGCCTCTAACAGCTCCCAGCCAAACAAAGGCTGAAGGCTATTTGCACTTTTCTTCATAAAAGCGATAAAAGCGAAAATTCTCTCCAGGTTTCTTTCAGTTAGTGAAAACAGGTATGAAGGCAAGTCTTTCATAAAAAGCAAAGTTGGATAAAGTGAACTTCTAAAAAGTGGGAGAAACCCGTAGCTGGGATACCAACAGTCAATAAATTCCAAACAATACTTACTTTAGGGTCTGAGCTCTTGAACTTTAACCTTTCCACCAATTCTATCATAGCCGCCTTTAATCCGCCAGAGTCTTTGCTCTAGAAAAAAGAAAAGCGGGGTCATTACACAGCATTTTGTTGCGCTCTCGAACACAATCAGCATTTCACGGGACAATGAAATAGAAAGCATCTTTTTTTTTCTCAGCCCAGAAAATAAAACAACTACGGGGAGCTGCGGTGCCCTCTTCCTCTTCTCTAAGCATAAAGAGGGCCGGGACATAAACTGCCCAGTGACCTGGAATGAAAATTAAATGCAATGTATACAGGCTGACTCACTGCTTCATCTCAGTGCTCAACTGCACCAGTGTTCACTTAGGGCTGGGCTCTGCAAAAGAGATTTCCTTCTGAGATGTCTATTTAATGACCTAGTGATTTTTATTTTGAACTTCTACATACTAAATATTGAAGTATGTAATATTAAACATTCTTAGAAAAACAAACTCAAAGAAAATGCCCCGAAATATCATTGGAAATGATATTACAGTGTGCTGGTTGAGTACAGGTGTTTTAGTGAGACATAAGTGGTTTCAAATTTGGGGTCTGCCATTAACTAGTTGACTAACCTCTGGCAAATTATTGACCTTCCCAAAACCTTCTCCTTCCATAAAATGGGGGTAATGAATAGACCTATTTGGAGGCTTAATTGACATAGTGTTTGTAAAGGTATTAACACAGTATGTGGTACACAGTAAATGCTCAATAAATGTCACCTACTATTATTACTGTTATTCCAATAAAAATGTAACGTAAGCCACAAATGCAAGCCATGCATGTAATTTGAAGTTTTCTAGTAGCCACAAAAATAAAGTGAAATTAGGTTTAATATATTTAAGTTAACTCAATATATCCAAAATATTATTATTGCAACATGCAATTTCAACATGAGGTATTCAAATATTTTTTTTCATACTAGCTCTTTGAAATCTAGTGTGTATTTCATACTTACAGCCCAATTCAACCTGGACTAGCCATATTTTGAGTGCTCCGAAGCCATATCTGGCTAGTGACTGCTGAATTAGTCAGCACAGAGTTAGAGCATACTAGTAGATTCTAGAGCCAAAAGTTCAAGTCCCAATTCCAGCACTAGTGTATGACCCTAGGAAAGTCACTTAGCCTCTCTCTTATCTGTAACATTAAGTTAAACACAATATCTATTTCATAAAGGTTCTAGTAAGATGAAATTAGCTAACATATGTCAAGGTGCTCAGAACAGGGCCTGACACATGGTAAATGCAATAGATGCATGAGACTTTTAAAATTATTGTCTGTCTCCCTCACAGTGTTTTAAATTCCTTAAGGATAAGCACATTTTTCATCTCTGTAACTGTGCCCAGCATCACGAAGGTATTTAAAAATGACTGCTGAATAAAAGAATGAACATAACAGGATTAAGACATGAATGTCCCAATAATAATACATGTATGCAGCACAATCTAAAACCACACGAATTAGTTTTATTTTCTAATCTCAACTCCTCTAAGCGATAGGGTAGAATCACCACCCTCATTTTACTAGTGACGAAAAGGAAACATGAAAGAGTAAAATGGTTACCACTTCTGTGGAGCAGGGGGAACAATAAAGAAGTATAAAACAAACAGTATAAATATCTGTTCCTTAAAATTGTCCTCTGAATCGGTGATATTTGCCAAATGTGCAGAACCAACTCCAATTCCTCCAACACAGGAAATATGTATCTTGTAAAGAACCCATCATACAGATTAAAATAGACTACAGGCTAAATCTTTTTTCCCCCGTTTAACCTCCTTTCTCGCCCAAACCTGTACAGAAACAATCTGATGTAACATGACCACGGCAGATGCCCGCTTTAGATGTGCACGCCAAACGCAGCTTAGGTGACATTCCTATTTCAGCTGTGGTTCTAAAAGTTAATAATATGTATGTTTAAAATGATGACTTACAACTCCCCAGATTTCTTCACCGATTTAAATCTTTAACTCCTGTGGTCTCACAGTAGACAACTGGCAAAGGAATCTGGAGGTCACATACCAGGGAGAGGGTGAGATACAAAGAACCTAAAAACGGGTTAAGTTGCCAGACACAAGCTTGCTTTTATGAGATGATCCGACAATAAAGCCTGTCTGGTGATACCATTCCTCTAACCGGCTTCTCATTGGCTGAACAAGCAGGTCACTTGTCCCTGGAAAGCTCTCTTCCCTCACATCCCAGCTGCCAGAGCCCATTTTAAGCGCCTCGGCAAGAGCCCTGATGTATTATGACTTTCCCCCTGGCTCTAGAGCACGGACAGGAATGTGAGAAACTGCGCCTTAAAGGATTCAGAAAGGAAACGGAACGGTGAAGGAATCCCTAAGAAGCAGACAGCCTGTTTGCAGGCAGATGTGCCCTGTGTGGAGAGATAAGGGAACCCTTAGCCCTCTTTCATAAAAATACAGTGTGTCAGCACAATCCTTTCTCCTTCCAACAAAGCATCAGCGGCACTGCCTGCCCAGGGGACAGAGAGGGAAGGTACAGACACTCTTCCTTCAGGAAATCCACCATTCCACCTCCCCACCCCGCTGTCTTTGAGGCTTCGTCTCAAAGCTCAATTGGGGTCTGTATTGATTGAGCCAGTTATACTCAGTTTCTAACTGGGTGGTGTAAAATCCTAATCCTGTGGCATTTTTTAACCCATAAAATAAGCACTTGGTATAGAAGGGAGGGGGTCCTCTGGGCAGACCTCTTCCTGACAACTGCAGGGCTGGCCTAGAGTATAAATGAAGGACCCTGGCCCCTAAGTCCACCATCTTTCTCTGTCCACACCCCAGTCCTTCCTCACGAAGCCTTAAACACATCCAAACTAGTACACTTAAATTCTGGGAACATCCCTCTCAAGTAGTTGCCCTTGTCCGCCCTGACCTTGGAAAACACATATCAGGGTTGAGGTCTAAGGGTTTGATCCATCTCTGGGAGGATGAATTTAGAAAGAGGCTCTGCAGGTCCTGGAAGTAGGTTCAATGCAATTCATCAGGTAATTCTCAGATCCTTGGAATTTGGAGAATGGTCTAGAAGGAGGTGAATATGGCCAAAGAAGGGTCCTCTATAGCATGGGGCATAGGGCAGGCGCAGAGGGTTGTCTAGGTCTAAGGTGCTTTTGAATATGAGCGTCCCAGGGTGGTAGCGTGTTTTAGTTAATTATTTGTTTGCAAAGGACAGTCATCAGACAAAAGGGAATGGGAACAGGAGATAGTATCCTCATACTTCCCTACCCTGGTGGAATAGAACAGGTGTCTCTGAAACCTGTGTTCAAACTGAGAAGACCAGAATAGTAACAAAACGCAAGCTAATTCTAACCTTGTAGACATTTGGTTCCATAAATGGGCAGATTCTACTCTGTCAATTCTTAGTCACTGTGAGAGGCAAAGAAATTCTCCTGATACTGGTCTTCTTCACCTCCATCCCACACAATGCATTCCAAGAACATGGAATTCAATGTGAGCATATCTTGTTTCTGCACCTCTTTGCTCCCCTATAAGAGCGTAGAATAAAAAGAGACAAGTGCTATGTTGGGACACCTCCCTACTCCTCAAGTTTGAGCAATCTGTAGAGATAATCCTGGGGATGAGTCATAATGCCAAGAAAAAACAAAAATACCTTATGTGTAAAGATATTCTTGACTCTCCAACGCACTTTCATCTGGTTTTCTATTGGTATTTCACAATAAACCTAAATAGTATATTCTCACTTTATATTTGAGAAAATGGCTGGTAGAAATAAAACATGCTTACAGGAACCCCCAAATTGCAGACACTCCCTTCAATGGCATTTCACGGTAACACTACTTCTTAGTGTATTCTCACTTCATAATGGAGGGAAAATGGGTCTGTGGAAGTCAAACAATGTTCCCAAAATTATAGAGCTAGTAAACAAAACCAGGATCAGAAAGACCCAAATGAGAAAGATTAAAAGTACAAAATTAGAATATACATACACATATCTATTCACCCCAAAATAAAAGAGCTTGGCATCAAGAATACACAAGAAAATACATAAGGGATTCCTATAAATAAGAAAAAGATAAATGAGTAGAAAAGAAATCCCAACAAAAGATATGAATGTTATAGAAATGTCAAATGGCTAATAAACATATAAAAAGATGTTTTAAAAAGCTCAAATTACATAATAAACATATGTCTCATCCATTATATTGAAAAAAGTTTTGATTTGATAATATCAAGTGACGTGGGGCTCTGGGGAAATGGAGACTTTCATATGTCCCTGATATAAAATGATAAAGCTACTTTGAAGTCACATGCCTAGCAAATCCATTTCTCTCTTTGAGAAACACTAGTACATGTGTCTAGAAGGCCTGCACAAAAATATTTATTGCAAACACTGTTTATAATACTGAAAAACTGAAAACATTCTAAGTATCCATCAATAGTGGGTGACTTGCCCTAGCTGGACTGGCTCAGTGGATAGAGTGAAGGGTCCCAGGTTCGATTCCTGTCAAGGGCACACACATCCCTTGACCGGAAGTAGCAGGCTCCTCCCTGACCCAGGCCCTGGTTGGGGCTCCTGCAGGAGGCAACTAATCCATGTGTTTTTCTCACATTGATATTTCTCTGTCTTTCCCTCTCTCTAAAAATCAATGAAAATATATCCTCAGGTGAAGATAAAAGATAAAAATAGTGAGTGGCTATATAAATTACAGAATTAACCAACTATAAAATATGATATAGCAAATCAAAATAAAGTAATCTGTATGTACCTGGATGTAAGACAAGGCATAATGTGGAATTAAATTTGCAAAATGCTATATTCGTTTTTTATAAAGCCACAAAACTCTTATTTTCTATGCGTGAAGTATATATGTATATTAAAAAATTAGAAAAGCAATGAGATGAGGGAATAGTATCAGGACTAGTAGTAGGAAGAATCTTAGACTTACCTAAATGTATGTCTACAAAGGAAAGGCAGGAGAAAAGGAAGGACAGACCTAGAGCTGTTTTGAGAGCTTCTCTCCATGGGTTTGCCCAAAGTATAAATACTGGGACTCCATTCCCTTTGCACTGAAAACATGAACCAGCAGGTACTAGAGAGAAAGTTCTTTCTTTACCTGGTGTTCATGTATGGATTTCAGGCAGTTTGAAATCCCCAAAACTATATGCCAAATGTGAAATGTACTTTTGCACTTTTCTGGGAAAAGGAATTTAGCTTTCCTTAGAGTCCCCCAAAAGTTTAACCTTGCCATAGTGAAAGGAATATTGCACAAAGAGAAAGGAGATTCAGATTCTATTCCTGGCTCCTCCACTACTAACTGCTCTGTGAGTTTGGATGAGTCATTTTATATCTCTGGGTTTCTGTCTCTCCATCTGTAAATGAGGGGAAAGGGACAGATCATGTGAGATCATGTGTATATACTGCCTGCAGCCTACAGAACTTTTTGGGTCTTTCGAGTGTTGCCCCACACAGTATGATGGGAATTTTTAAATTAGCTGCTAATTTAAAAATCAGGAGGTATTACATAACAATAAAATGTTCTAGCTTCTTTTGAAAATCTGAAGGTATGATTGTACTGGGCTCCCATTCCCACATAGCAGCAATTAGCTGGAGCTGAACAGCAACTATCGCTTTAGCCCAGGCGAGCTCTCTCCAATTTGTCATGGTTACCCTGGCTGGCTTCTCTCATTTAAATTGCCTTTCTCCTCCCTGTGGGCATCTGAAGTTGCTATCCCTGGAAGCAACTCTCTCTGAAGGTTTTCTTTGTTTGTTTTACCTTTAAAGGTCCTTGTTTGAACACCGAGAAAGTTGAGATGTCTTTCTTCATAGAGGATTAGAATGTCTCACAAACACATATCTATCTATTCACCCAAAAATACAGAAATAAAATAGCTCATTCTAATGTAAACATCCTTTGAAAATGGGCAAGGGGCAGAAACAAAGGGGCAACATGGTAGGCAAACATGGCATAAGAACAAGCATTATTTCTTGACAGCCAGACTCTGTACTATTATGGGAGTCAGTCGAGTGCCAATAACCATCTGGGCACCAAAAGAAAAGTCTTGTGTCAGTAGGACTGTAACTGTAAGTTATGTAAATATCCTCAAATGGCTCCTAAGTATTGAATCAATATTACAAAGATTCAGAGGATGCTGAGTTCAGAAAGAACATTGCCTGCCTGTTTTTTGTGTTTTTCTATCCCACTGGCCTTATGTTGGTACCATACTTAAAAAAAAAAAAATCAACCCAACTTTCTGTCATTTTAACAAACAGGTTTTGTTTGAGAGAAATAGTCGAAAAGGCTTCTGAGACAATAAGTCAGAAGTCCCCCTAAGGAATCAAATAATAAGCTTATTTCATCTCACATCCTCTACATTCATTATTTCCTCCATTGGGACTATTGTGCTCTCAGATCTTCCCATCACTGGCTCTAACTATAACCAGGTCACTTCCTCAAAAAGTCCTTCTCAGATCTTAAACAGCCCCTCTCTAATTTCCCCATCCCAGTCGCTCTCTTTCCTTAACCTAGTTTGTTATTCATAATACTTATCCTTTGAAACATTATTTATTACCTAACTTGCTTACGTCTATTTTACGCATGCAATATAAACTCCATGAGATCAGGGACTTAGGATTGTTAACTGTTAAATTTCCTACTGCCCAGAATACTTCACCTAACGGAATAAATAAATCAAAGTAAAAACAATGATTGCACTAACTTCAAACAATATGTAAAAATATCTTAATCTACTTCAAAGAATTGTGATAAAACTTAATGAGCTAATATGTAGAAAGTTTACAGTACAGAACCTGGCACATAATACATTCTCGATAAATTTTATCATTGTTATTGTTGTTATTAATTGAATAACAATATATTGAGAGACTAAATACCAAGTACTGCGCTAAAGAAGTGCTAAATGGAAAAAAATAAACAAAACAACCTATTACTAATCAAAATACTCTATAAAATTTCCAGGAAGAAAATTTCAGATAGAAGGGAAAAACTAGTTTTAGAATGTTCAAAAAGTGTATATACATTAAATGCCTTCATATGTCAGGAGAGTGTGTGTACAATTTAGAAAGGTTAAATGTAAGTCAAACTAACTAATTAAGAATAGAGGCAAAATGGGATAGTGGAAAGAACATGTACTTTGGGATCAGACCTAGATTCATATCCTAGTCCTTCCACTTATTAGCTAAGTGACCATCTGCAAATCTCAACCTCTTTTTAAGTATCAATTTCCTCATGTGTAAATGAGAATCATGATAGCAAAGCTGACTATGGGAACTTTATAGAGATCAACTGAAAAAAATAAATGAAAAGCACCTGACCAAAAACTACTCAATAATTGTTATCATTACTACTAGAGCCTGGTGTATAAATTTGTACACAGGTAGGGTCCTGATCATCTAGCTCAGTCCCAATCAGGGCAGATCGGGGCAGGTCAGCCGGGAAAAGGACTGCAGGAGGTTGGCCAGCCGTGGGAAGTGGGCTGTGGGAGTGCACTGACCACCAGGGGCAGCTCCTGTGTTGAACATCTACCCCCTGGTGTTCAGTGTGCATTATAGTGACTGGTCAACCAATCGTCCAATCGACCGGTCAAACAGTTACTTAGGCTTTTATATATAGAGATTCTCATCTCTGGAATCTCAAAATCCAACAGCAGACAAGAGTTTCCTGACTCTTAGCTTTAGAACCTCAGCTGTGGGTTAGCATTTTCATTCTTCACACACATTAAGTCAGAGTTTACCACTCAACACAGGTTACACCCTGCCAGGGATCACACAGACCCAAAGTACAGAGTGGCAAACAGCAGGGATGCCTATAGCATTTCCCCCCACGATTGCCTGCCGAAAGAAAATGGAGGCTATTTTCCAACCAGAAAGTAAAGGGAATATTGCCCCTGCCTCCCCTCTGCTTCTATAAAAATTTCCAGCAGTTCAGAATGTAAAACAGAATTTAAAGAGGACAACCAGCAAGACTTGTGAACCTAAAATTAGGCTTACCAGCTGTGTTTTGGTTAGCTAGTGCATAAGGCACCAGCAGGACACCGAAATATACAGGAGCCTCTTCTCTGAAGGCAAGTTTTGCACCAGCCTATCTGCCCACCAGAGTAGAGAAGGCAGAAGGAGCAGAAGGAGAGGGGGCTGAATAGCTTTCACCCAAAGAAACTCGGTATCCAAAACTTCGACTGCTGCCAGACTAACTGGTCTAGCATTAAACTCGGAATAGAACCTCAGATGGCTCTGTACAGCAGTAAGAATAAGAGCCACCAACTGCTGAGGGCTTATTATATCGCAGGCATTGTGCTCTTCACATGTATCATCTTCTTTGTTCCTCACTATATAACCCAACAAAGAGAAACAATTTTGATACCCATGTTACATATGAGGAAAACAAGATTCCGAGAGTGAATTATCCAACATGACACGGCTAATAAGTCTCAGAATAGGACTCAAACCCATAGACTGCAAAGTAGCTAACTAAAACAAGACTTTTGGGTCATTCATATTCATTTTCCCATTCCTTAGTAACAGAACACAGCTTTTAGCTAGAAACACTGTGGCCTGGAGAAAAGATTGCTTCCCAGATCCTCCTACAACTAGATAAGGCCATCTTCACTTTCCTATGCCTGCTAGCCTGAACTTCAATGTGCTGGCTGGTCCCCCAGTAGCCATCTTGGCCCATCCTACATAATAAAGAGGTAAAATGCAAATTGACCATCACACCCTCACAAGATGGCTGCCTATGACCAGGCCGACAGGGAAGTTAGTGAGGGCCAACCAAACAACTGAACAACAGGCTGCAAGGTGCAACGAGTCTGGCAAAGGGGCTGTGAGGGGTGACCAGGCTGGCAGAGGGGTGCAATTGGGGGTGACCAGGCAGGAATGGGGGGCAGTAAGGGGTGACCAGGCCAGTGGGGGGACAGTTAGGAGTAACAAGGCCAGCAGAGAGGATGCAGTTGTGGGCATCCTGGCTAGCAGCGGGGGGCAGTTAAGGGTGACCAGGCCAGCATGGGGAGCAGTTAGGGGTGATCAGGCCAGTATGCAGAGGCAGTGAGGGACAATAAGATCAGCAAGGGGGCAGTTAGGGGCAACCAGGCAGGCAGGCAGGTAGGTGAGTGATTAGGAGCCAGCATTCCAGGATTGTGAGAGGGATGTCCGATTGCCAGTTTAGGTGCAATACCTAGGATCTGGCCTAAACCAGCAGTTAGACATCCCCTGAGGGGTCCTGGATTAGAGAAGGTATAGGCTTGGTTGAGGAGACACCTCCCCTCCACTCCATGCACGAATTTTGTGCACCAGGCCTCTAGTTACATCATAAGAGCAGAGCTGGAAAAAGCCTAGATTCTTCATAACCTCATTATTCCTCCATACCAGCTTTAGACTGTCTCAATCCAGCCTTCTTTTACACAAGAGAGAAATAAACAGCTATCTTGTTTGAGTTGCTGTTATTTTGGGTTTTTCCAAGTTATTTCATTATTTTAGATGCAGTTGAACTTAATGTAAACATTTATATACTAAACCATAATGTAGTATTGTTTCTTTGATGCCATGGAAATAGATCAGATTATACTTCATAGCATAATTGTACCAAATATTTCATATGTATCTACTATCCAACAGGCCCTGTGCTAGGTGCAGGGAACACAAAGATGGGTAACATACATCCCTAACCCTAGCAGAGTTTACACCCACACAGGAAAGAGATGTGGAAATGACATAGATAGTATACTGCATTTAGTGCTACGATAAATGTATACCAGCTATCGTTATGGGAACAGAAGAAGGTTACCTAATAGTCTGTATCTACTAGTAAAATCCTATCTTTGAAGAAGCACCTCCAACACCATCACCTCTAAGAAATCTTTCCTAGAGGACTATGTATAAGCTTTCTGATGTCAAGAACCACTTAATATTATTCTCAATAGGTCATACAACTCACCATAGTACTCAAAAAAAATTATTCAAATAAATAAAATTAACTTAAAAATATCAGTCTTTGACACTAAGTTAACTACCTGCTATAGTTTCAACACATTACAATGAATGTTTTTCTCTAATAGTCTATTTAAGTTAAAAGCAGATTACTCTGCTACTTGCCAAGAAACTAGCTAGACACATCTGAAATGAGTTATATAATTAAATGTTCAACAAGAATAACCTAGCACATTAAAATGTACACCCGAGTCATTGTCCATATGTTTATTTGCCATAAATTATGGTTGAGCCTTTAGTATATTTGGAGAATTATGTTTGGTTGGCTTTATTTTTTAATTCTTGATTCATTTTTTATATCTGAATCGGGCATCGATATTGATTTTCTCCCAATGTCATGTTGACTTGATCCCAATCATACTGATACACAAAAGCCAAAGACAAAAACACACACCAGGACCAGAGTTCTGTCTTTCTCTCATCCCATTCTCATCTCTACTCCACATATCAAGACTAAAGGTTTTGTGCTCTCCATTCTTCATGGCCATAGGATCCTGATACAGAATTCATCAGAGCAAAAATTGGTGAAATTCTAATGAAGCCTATAGTTTTGTTAGCAATACTGTTCCAACGTTACGATAAGCAGAGTACAGTATGCAGCTTTTGAACTCAGGACATTATAGACTGAAAGAAACTGTGCTGAGCATGTATTTGATTAGGAGCCGAAAGTTAGGCAGGTGAGCAGAAGGGAACTGAAAGCAAAGCCTATGGCACTTGGGACATTTAAAGAAGACCCATTCCATATAGATTTGGAATCTCCCCACCCCTGCCTGCCAAAGAGTAAAGCCCCAGAGTAAAGGCAAACCAAAGTAAACTTTTCACTCCCTGACCCGCCGAAGGGGATTGTGGGTATTGTGAGTGTTGCCTTGGAGCTGAACAAAATGGGTTTTGAGGGGGTGGCTTGGGTTGGGATGAAAGGAAATTCTTCAATAGGCTGTAAACTTTGGAAGACACTTCCTGAAAATTTGGTCTCAAGCAATTTAGTTTAAGGAGGATTCTAAATAAGTTATACTTTCAAGCTTTAGGGGAAGCAAACTGAAATCCTCCTTCAAATACAGCTTCATGCCAAGACTTGGGAAATCCCGACAAATAATTTTTTAAAGGCAATGAGAAGCTATGCTGTCAAACATAATGAACCAAAAAAGCAATGAGGAAAACACCTTCAAAAACAATAACAGAGATCTAAAAAGTCTTCGCCTACTGAAAACATCATAGATTCTAAATGAACACGCTGACTTTATTCTTAAAGGAATAAAGATAGCTGCAGTCTGAACAAAAGATAATAGGATATGATTCACATATTTATACTAATACATTTGGAAATTTAGATAGAATAAACAACTTTTGGGAAAATAACATTTTTAAAATTGACTTAAGGAAAATAGACAATTTGAGCAGAACTATAACCATTAAATAGAATCATAGCCAAAAATACTATACAAAACAAAACAAAACAAAATTCTGTCTCCTGTCCTCCTTCCCTCCCTCTCTCCCCTTCCCCAAACCCTCTGTCTTTTCAAGTCCAGAAAGCTTCCATGGTCATTCTCTATGTAACAGAACTCAAACCCATAGACTGCAAACTAGCCAACTATCAATCATTCTAGGAAGAAATATTACAATCTTATACAAACACTCCCCGAGCATTAAAAGAGAAAGAAAAAGAACACGTGAGAAGCAAACAACTTAACTCATATTATGAAGCCAACATAACCTTGATAGTAAAACCTCATGAGGACAGTAAAAGAAACTTGAGTAAATTTCTCCCATAAATATAAATTAAAAACCCACACAAATTATTAATCAACCAAACTCAAAAACTTAAGGATCTTCATCATGACCAAGTGGGGTTTGCCCTAGAAACACAAGGTTGCTTTAAGTGTACAATAGTAATAACACAAAGGGATGAAAATAAGACCATATACTAATGTGTGCATATATTGGTAGTTGCTAAGAGAAGCACTTGAAAGATAAAGCAAAGATTTTAATGAAAGTGGGAAACCAGGTGAAAGGGGCAAAGATGAAAGATATGCTTTTGAGATATATAAATATATTACTGATTTTTAGATTTAGTAGTAAATTGCTTAATGTAATTAAAGAATGAAATCACATGTATACCCAATAGATACAGAAAAAGTATTTGATAAACTTAGAGTCCATTCAGCATTAAAGAAAACTCTTTAATAAATTAGAACTAGAAGGGAGCTTTCTTACTCTGATGACATATGTATGTAAACAAACAAAAAACAAATAACTATCACATTACTTGTGAAATGTTGTAAATAATCCCTCAATTAGGAACAAAGTCAGAATAACCACTATCACTTATATTAAACATTACACTTGAGATCTTATTCGCATCAATAAGGCAAGAGAAAACAACAACAGGTATAAGGATTAAAAAGAAACAAAAACTGCCTCTCTTTGCAAAGAATATTATCATCTAGGTAGAATGAACCTATAGATTAATTACTATAATATGTAAGGGAATTTAAGGAGACACCTTAATATAAAAATCAATATATAAAAGTCATACTCCTATATACAATTAGAAAATAAAAATTAAAAACATTTGCAATACTATAAAATTATAAGAAATCAGAAATATTTTTCATAATGATGTAGAAGATCTTTCAGAAAAAAATTGTAAAACTTTATTGTAAGATAATAAAAATACCTAAATAAATAGATTAGAAAATTTCATGTAATGATATTAATTCTTCATGTGTTGGTTTATAAATTAAATATGATACAGAAAACATCCTGCAGGCTTATTTTATATAACTTTATAGTATGAATCTAAGAAATGTAAATGGTCAGACTGGATAGGACACTCTCCAAGAAGAACAAAGTGGAAGAACTTGCTCTATCATGTATTAACACATGTTACAAAGTGATGATAGCATATCAGTGTAAAAAGGATAAGCTTTTCAATAAATGCCACTAGGGAAACTGACTCTCTATAATGTGGGAGAGGAGAATGCAATTGAGCCCCTACCACCACTACACAAAAATCAATACTAAGTTGAACAAAGCACAAAAAACATTAACAATAAAGAAAATTATTGATGAAAATTCCATTACATTAAAATAAAGAATTTGATTCAAGGCACAAATTTTTAAAAAGAAAAAGAGAAAACAGAGCATATAAGAAGATACTTGCTACCCATTTATACAAACAACAAAGAAGTCAGAAATAAGTATGTAAAACTTCTATAAATTAATGAGAAAAAGATCGATAAACCAATAGAAAAGACTTGAATGGGCACTTCAAAAGAATACAAGATATTCAGTCATCAGGGACCAGGATGAATGCAAATTTAAACCACAAGAGGATATTACATATCCACAAGATGACTAAAATGAAAAATTCTGTAATAGCAACTGTTCCTGAGGATACAGAGCAAGATCTCTCAAGCGCTCTTCATGGCAATGCAAATTGGTACAATCACTTTGGAAACTATTTGGCAGTATCTAGTAATGTTAAAGATTCATGCCCCAGTGGGGTCCCTTGGCCTGGCCTGCAGGGATTGGGCCAAAACCAGCAGCCTAACATCCCCCGAGGTGTTCTGGGTTGCAAGAGGGCACAGACCAAGCCAAGGGACCCCCCATTGGTGCACAAATCCATGCACCGGGCCTCTAGTACGCATATAAGATCTTTGGTTAATCTCTTCCCACCCTCTCCCTTCCCTGCTTCCCTCTGAGATTCATTAGTCTGTTCCATGTTTCCATGCCTATGCACTGAGCATCTGCCCACTGGTGGTCAGTGTGCATCAGTCGAACAGTGGCTTAGGCTTTTATATATATAGATATTCATAGTCTATGACCCAACAATCACAGTCTTAAGTTTATATTTCATGTAAATGTATACAGATGTGCACTGGGAGACATGAACAATATTGTTTATACCAATATTTATAACAGCCAGAAATTCTGGAAATCAAATGTATATTGTTGTTATTTTTAAAATACATTTTTAATGATTTCAGAGAATAAGGGAGAGGAGGAGAGAGAGAGAAAGAGAGAGAATCACCAATGATGAGAGATGCACACCCCACACTGGGAATCCAGCCCCACAACCCAGGCATGTGCCCTGACTGGGAATCCAACCATGACCTCCTGATTCATAGGTGGATGCTCAACCACTGAGCCATGCCAGCTGGGCTCAAGTGTTTATCATGACAGAACAGGTAACTTATGGAATATTCATAAAATGAAATTCTATACAGCAATGAAAATAAACCACATCCACCTGCTAGATGAATCTTACAGACACAATGACATATTATACCAACTGTGCCAAGTTCAAGTAAGTTTAGGAATGCATACATATGTGGTAAAAGTATTAAAATAAGCCAGGAAATTGTCGCTGAAAAAGTCAGGATAATGGTTACTCAAGTGAAGGGAAATGGTTATAACTGAAAAAGGGTACAGGGCTTTACCACTGCTAATATTCTATTTCTTAATCTCAGTGGATTTGCCTTATAATTACTTGACAGACTGTGCATTTATTTTTACACACTTTGAGTGTGTATTTTACAATAAATATAAAAAGGGAAATTTTAATGCAAGGATCTCAGGGCCAGCAATGTGACCTATGGAATCAAAAGTCATCATAAGATGACAACATTCACTAATGAACTGATCACTCCAGCCCTGGCAGGGTAGCTCAGTTGGCCAGTGTGTCGCTGGACACACCATGGTTTTGAGTTCCATCTGCAGGCAGGGCGCATCCATCAGTCAATGGATGGGTGAATACGTGGACCGACAAATTGATGTTTCTCTCCCCCCACCCCGCCCTTCTTCCCTCTTGCTCAGTCAACCAACCAATCAATAAACTGATCACGCCATTCAAACATTCCTCCCTGGTTAATGCCCGCAGTCTCATTGATTGTATACATCACAATCTAAATAAAAGGAAAGTCCTTTGAGAATTCATTCACTCAACGAGTATTCATTAATGTCCACTACTATCCAAACACCATCCTAGGGGTTCAGCCAGGCCTTCTTACAAAAGATGGAGGACTGAAGACCCCCGTTCCCATCCCAATTTTGCCTCCACCCTCTCCTCCGCTCCTCCAAACAAGTATCCAACATTAAGAACCCCAAAGGAACTCGGGGCGCACACACGACGTTATTACCAACACCCCAACCTTGGGCAGTGTCGACACCACTCGCTAGGATTCGCTGGGCAGAATCCCAGCGCCCTAAGTCAAGGCTCCAGCCTCAACGATGGCGATGCTTGTGAGAACCGACTTTAAAGTGGGGTTCAAACTCCCAACACACGCTTTTTCCCTGGGATCCAGAGACCAGAGCCTTCCCATCGTCCAGAAACTGTCTCCTAGATTTGGGGAGACCACGTGATTTTTTTCTTGGGTCGGGGTCCAAGAAACTTTCGTCTGATTCCCTTCGGACAGTGGTTCTCAACCTTCCTAAGGCCGCGACCCTTGCATACAGCTCCTCATGGGGTGGTGACCCCCCCAACCATGAAATTTTGATACTGTGATGCATCGTGATGTAATATCTGCATTTTCCCATGGTCTTAGGCGACCCCTGTGAAAGGGTCATTCGACCCCCAGAGGGGTCTCAACCCACAGGTTGAGAACCACTGCCCTAAGGAGTTCCACCAAAAGGGGGAATCGGCTCCCCACTGCTCCCCACAAGCGGGAGGGACCACGTGGTAGGGGAACCATGATCAAAGGGAACGTGGCCACCACGACACCCACCGGAGCTGAAACCAGCGTAACCTGACCTCTATCTCGGCCTCGGCTCTGAACGCCCCCCCACCCACCCACCCCATACTCACCCTGAGCTCCTCGAAGGCTTCGTCCAGCGTGGAGAGCTGGTGGCCGCGGTGCGCGCCGATGACCGGGCACAGCACGCAGATGAGCCGCTTGTCCTCCTGGCAGTAGGTGCTCAGGTCGAGCCCGTGGTCCGGGCACCTCCTCTGCGCCACTCGCTCGGCCTCCATCTCGATCTCGGGGTCGAACTCGCTCTCGGCCTCGGTCTCCCCCTCCTCCGCCTCGGACTCGCCGTCCTCGCGGTTGTCCTCCTCCTCCTCCTCCTCCTCCTCCTCGGCCTCGCTCTCCTGCTCGTCCTCCATGTCCTCCATGTCCTCCTCCTCGCTCTCCTCCTCGCTCTCCTCACTCCCTTCCTCCGTCTCGCTGTCCCCCCGGGACTCGCTCTCTACCTCATCGCCCTCCTCCTCCACCTCCACCTCCTCCACCTGGGCCTGCGCGGCGCCCCCGGCCGCCTTCCCCTCCGCTTCCGCGGGGCCTCGCGGGGCCCAGGCCCGGGCGGCGCCGTGCACGTACGGGGCCAGGCGGTGGCCCGGGAACTTGAGGCGGTGGCCCTCGGCGTGGCGGCGGCAGTAGCAGAAGCCGCATTCCCGGCACACTTCCTCGGCGCCCGGCGCCTCGTCGGGCTCGCACTGGTCACACGTGCCGTCGTGCGGCAGCTCCTCGAAGGCCGCGCCCCCTCCGGAGGCCATGCGGGTGCGGTGACAGGGCCAGGCCCGGGGGTCCCCTCACCACTCCTCGGGCTCCTCAGCCGATCCGGTCCGGTCCTCCGAGGGAAGCGCTGCCCGCCTGGGCCGCCGCCGCCGCCGCGTGAGGGGCGGGCGCTGGGGCGCTGCTGCCGCCCGCTCCGGGCAGGCAGCCCCCGCCGCCTGGCCGGGCCGAGGAGCAGAGAGGGCCTGCCCTCCCGCCCCCTGCGCTTCCTCGGGGCACGGGCACTTCCGGTGCGGCGGCCTCGCGCCCCTGATGGCCACCCCCGCGCGCGCTTGCGCTTGCCGCCGCGCCGCCGCCCGCTTGCTTGTTGGCCTCTCGCTGCCCCCAGTGAGAGCCGAGATGATGGAGGCGCGCCACCCCGGTTCCACTTTCCGTGTCCCCGTCAGGCGGCCTCCTTTCACTTCCTGAGTCACTTAAAGTGGCAATGGCCCTTTCCTGCGCCTCCCGCGGGGG
Organism: Lasiurus borealis; assembly: GCA_004026805.1. Classification (NCBI taxonomy): domain Eukaryota; kingdom Metazoa; phylum Chordata; class Mammalia; order Chiroptera; family Vespertilionidae; genus Lasiurus; species Lasiurus borealis. The sequence goes on from PVJN01003285.1 coordinate 84,586, forward strand.
CTGCGCATCCCCGGAAGGAGGGGGAGGAGGGAGGAGGCCTCCCCCACATCCCAGCGCTGGCCCCGCCCCCCTGGGTATCTCGCTGGAGGTGTCAAAGGGATTTGCCCAGTTCCTTAGGCAGGTGTGCCTGTCTGTTCCAGTCTCTCTGCCTCCCCCCGTGTCCCTGACCCCCCCAGTCCCCGCTGCTGCGTGCCAGGGAAGGTGCCAGGACAGGACCTGGCTGCCTGGCATTTCCAGAGGGGCCCTGGGAAGGAAGGGTCCTGTTTGTGCTGCGAGGCCTGGGGGATCTCAGAGTCAGCCTGAGCAAACAGGCACGGGCCCTCCAAAGCAAAGCTCTACTTTGGCTGTTTGCAAAGTCTATTTGCATTCCTGCCTCCTAGGGCCTCAGAACCTAAGAGGGCGGCAACCTTTGTGCATTTTTTCTCTGACAGCCTGCCTTGGGTTTGGCTGAGATGTCAGATGAGGTAGGTGGAGAGACAGCCTTTATCAAAGGAGAGTTCCAGTGGGCAGATTGGGTTCCAGAGAGAGGAAGGGGGCTGTTAGTTATAAACCGACACTAAAGTGCCAAGAATCGGGCTGGCTCTTTTTGCGACTCTTTACAAGCTGGTTTTTGGTTTGTGTTTTTTTTTTTTAATATATTTTATTGATTTTTTACAGAGAGAGGAAGAGAGAGAGATAGAAAATCAGAAACATCGATGAGAGAGAGACATCCATCAGCCGCCTCCTGCACGCCCCACACTGGAGATGTGCCCACAAGCAAGGTACGTGCCCTTGACGGGAATCGAACCTGTTTCAGTCTGCCAGCAGACGCTCTATCCACTGAGCCAAACCGGTCTCGGCTTACGAGCTGGTTTTTGAAAGATCCACCGCCCAAGGGCCTCCAGATCGTGATGCTACAACTTGTTGGTTTTGTGACCATGGAGGTTTAATTGATCTGTTTTCTGCTTTTAACAAAGTGTATACGTGAAGTGGAAATAATGGTAATACCTATTTCATGGGGCTGTTTTGTGGAGGAAATGCAAAGGTGCCTGCCATGTAGAAGTATTCGCTACATTTAAACTATTTTTATTGGCACAATTTATATTTAATGGACATTATGACCCTTTGAAAGGATTTTAAACATAGTTTTTTAACACACTGAGCATTTTTGGCTGGCTGCCCGTAGTGTAATCAACCCCCCATCTCTCCACCATATCTAAGCCTCTCCAGTCATTGGAGAGCTTTTGTTTCATATTTGGGAGAGAAAAAGGACATTTTGATCCAGTCCCAGGAGAGGCCAAGGTGAGAAGAATGGAGGGGGATGGGATGGCGTCTGTTTCCCATTGACACCCTCGCAAATTTCAAGCTCCAATTTCCAGATGAACATCACAAAAATGCAAGGGAACGGGGTGGGGTAAAAACGCATTTAAAATAATGTTAATGTCTCCACATATAACATATGCTTACTCTCTATGCAGCTTTTGTCAGAGATTTATTTTTTTTTAGAAATATTTGTATGTGTGTTTTTTTAACTTCAGAACAATTCTATAGACTGTTGGAAGGAAAGTCAAAAGTTTTGTTTTGTTTTTTTCCAATTGAATACACATTTCTGTTTTTTTCCACTTCATTTCTCTGGAAATTATTTCTGTGGCTGCATTTAAAACAGGATTGATGCACATTCTGAAAAAAAAAATCAACAAATGTCAACTCAAACATCAACATTAGTATACTTAGAGAATATGTTTCTTGCTTTCTAACCAAGAAGCACTGTTCTCTAGGTCTACTAATTTCCAACTCTCCAGGCTTAGAAGGAAATAGCTTTTATAAGCATAATGTTATCACATTTAGAAAATATTTTTTCACTGAAACTAATTTTTCAGTGCCTTAAAAGAACGTATTTTGTGTGTGTCCAAGATCCTGGTGGGGACAGAGGATTGTCTTTTTGTTGCTATTATTTGTTCTTAATTTTGCCTGACAGTTCAGTATCTGACATTGCACAATCCTTTCTTGAACCCTCTGATGAGAGGGTCTTAGAGGCAGAGTTTGATGGAACTATTAAAAAAGTTATGGCCCTGGCTGGGTTGGCTCAGTGGATAGAGCATCAGCCTTCGAACTGAAGGATCTCAGGTTCGATTCTGGTCAAGGGCACATTCCTATGTTGTGGGCTTGATCCCCAGTAGGGGACATACAGGAGGCAACCAATCAATGATTCTCTCTCATCATCGTTGATGTTTCTGTCTCTTTCCCTCGCCCTTCCTCTCTGAAATAAATTTTTTTAGATGTTTAAAAAAAAGTTATGGTAATGCGATATCGCAGACTCAACGAGATAGACCTTCTGTAATCCTCTGCACAGAACTCAGAACAGTCTGATTCCCCAGGAATTGGAGTTTTGGGAGCATTCAGAGATAGAAACCTTGTTATATTCATCTGAATCGCATAGAAAACCACCTCAAAACATAGCAGCTTAAGAATATAAATATTTATCATGTCATGCTTTCTATGAGCCAGGAATATAGGAGTGGCTTAGCTGGGTCATCTCATTCAGGGTTTCTCAAAAGATTTCAGGGAAGATGTTGGCTGGAGCTGTAGGCATGGAAGGTGTGACCTGTAGGATTTGCTTCTACTTGCATGGCTGTAGGCGGGAGGACTCACCACTTTCCATTGAGCTGCTTTAGACATGGCAGTTGAATTCTCCCAAAGGAACTGATCCAGGAGAGTGCAAGGTAGAAGATGCAATGTCTTTTATTACCTAAGCTCAGAAGCTACACGTCATCACTTCCAACATAGTCTTTCAGTTACAGAGATCAACTCTATTCCATTACAGAAGGGACTACACAAGGGTATGATTACCAAGAGGGGAGGATCTTTGGGGCCATCTTTTTTCTTTAAGATTTTTTAAATTGATTTTTAGAGAGAGAGGGGAAAGGAGAGGGAGAGAAAGGGAAATGTTCATTGGTTTCCTCCTGAACAAACTCCACTACCCCACCAGGGATCGAGCCTGTAACCCACGCATGTGTCCTGAACAGGAATCAAACTAGTGACCTTTTGGTACATGGAACAATGCCCTACCAAGAGCCAGGGCATCTTTGGGGGCATCTTTGGGGTTGGCTACCAAATTTTGCCCTTTTGCCTCAAATGATTCACATCTCCCTCAAATGTAAAATACATCTACTTCTTCCAACGATCCCCAAAGTCTCAAACAATATGCTTAAAGTCCAGAATCTTATCTAAATCAGGTCCAGGTGTGGATGAAACTCCTAGAGATAGTCTTTTTTTTTAAATATATTTTATTGATTTTTTTACAGAGAGGAAGGGAGAGAGATAGAAAGTCAGAAACATCGATGAGAGAGAGACACCGATCAGCCACCTCCTGCACGCCCCACTGTGGAGATGTGACTGCAAGCAAGGTACATGCCCCCAACCGGAATCAAACCCGGGACCTTTCAGTCCGCAAGCCGACGCTCTATCCACTGAGCCAAACCGGTCTGGGCTAGAGATAGTCTTAAATGCAGCCCCTTGAAGATAGTTCCTCTCCGTCTGAATATTTGCTTTCCTCCTCACTCCCAACAGGCAATGATGGGACAGGCTTAGGATAACGGTACAGATACTCCTGTTTAAAAGGAGAAAAGACACAGAGGAGTTCACTGGTCCACAGTAATCCTGAAATTCAGTTGAACACATGTTAGAAGCTCCTCAAATGAGGGCCCAATTCTACTTCTGCCCAGGAATGATTCTCCATGGCTGTTGACTTCACCGTTAAGATCTTGATTCCACTCTCTGAGGCATCCTTTCTTTGCTAAGAAAAGTAGCCCATGTTTGCAGCTTTGGAACTTGCCAGTCTGATTACAGCCAGTAGAATTTAGGTGCTTTCATGGCCCCTTTTGGTTTTATACTATCTCTGTTCCATTATAGTCCATGCTGACAATGTTTTTGCCAATACAATTTCTTTTAAAATGTGGGAATCTCCTATGAATCTAATTGGGGCACCACTTCATTGGATAAAAATCATACCCACAGATCCCTTCGAGATAAGCCCTTTTCTACTCCAGAGCATCTCTCTACTGGAACTGCTGAAACATAACACTAATAAACCCCTTTGAAGCCTTATAATTCGTCTGAATAATTCTCTGAATCACTACTTGAGATCTTTTGGAGGTAGGATCAAAGGTAGGATCAAAGCCACACTCTCAGCTTTGTCACTTGATGATATTTTCCTTGCAGTGTCCTGGAGTCTATTTTTGACTGGGAGCCATTTCTTCATTTTAGCATTATTTGCCATCTAGAGAAGATGGGAATATTCACATCTAGCAAGTTCTGGGTCCTTTACTTTAAAAAAGTCCCTATTGCTTCTCACATTTTGCAATAATCAGGAATTTCAACACTCTACCTGGCAATCGACTTAGCTGGAACATCCAATTAATTGGGCACATTTTCCACTGTATAGAGGCGACAGTGTCGCTGAACTTCCTGCCACTACAACACAAGGACCCCTTCCTCCAATTTCCAATAACTTTTTTTTCTAATTTCCTCTTCGGCCTTCATCTACGGCAGTGGTTCTCAACCTTCCTAATGCCACGTCCCTTTAATCCAGTTAACCTCATGTTGTGGTGACCCCAACCATAAAATTATTTTCGTTGCTACAAAGTAGAAAGGTTGAGAACCACTGATCTATGGTCTCCTCAACAGCCCTCAGGATTCTTCTCACAGCTTCTTCGTGACTCTTCAGGTTTTCACTCCAACTCTCTTCCAACTTCTTCCAGCTTTGCCACCTGCTCAGTTCCAAAGCCACTCTACTATTTGGGGGGTTTGTTCTGGAAGCACCTTGCTCTTTAGAGTAAAATATATATTCGTTACCTATGAATGAATAATAAATTACCTTTAAAACTTTGAATCCTTTTGGAGGCAGACTCCCGCACTTGACATTGGCATTCTCTTCTCGTGGTGGTGAGCAACGGCTGTTAGGGCATCTCTCAGAAGGTCAGCCGGCAGTCGAGGTGAAGGACAGAGCTGTTTGCATTCTGAGACTGTTTGGTGAGTGCATTTGGTACTTTGAGAACTACAGGATGTATTTCTGGTGTCTTCTAATTATGTGGGTGGTAGCTCTTGAGTGATTAGACATTTAAGCTCTCTACACATGAGGAAACCGACTTCCAGAGAGGTGAGGAAAAAACACACATAGTAGATGTCAGCCAGCCAGGGGTGGCTGAATTGGGATTTAAACTCGTGTCTATCTGACTCCATCTTTAATCACATTCACCTGTGTTATCATTGCTGACATCCCTAACTTGCCTAACTGCTTCCTAATAACCTTCCCTGTCTTTTCCTTCCAGCTGTGAAATCAATTTCTGTCTCCTTAACCGGTTCCAAAGAGACAAACTGGATTTAGTCAGATTCATCACGTTGTCCATTTAATTTCAGAAAAAAACCTCGAAGAGCTGAGAACAGAACATGGTGGAGTTTCTAAGTCCACTGCTTTAGGGGAGGTATTTGTACCCCCCTGTGCTGCTCTCATTTCTTATGTAATGAGACTGTCACCTCAGTGACTGATTTCATTCCTCCTGCCCCCAGCTCCCGAAATCACCTAAAGCTGTTATCATATTAGCTAACATCTTATCCTATTAAAGCCAGCCCGGTGAAATATGATATCCCCTGAGCCAATCCCAACTCTGCCAAAATATAAAGAATGAAGCCTTTCTGGCTGAGCCTGATTTTTTCTGTTGTTGTTGTTGTTCCTCAGAAGCTTATAGGAAATGGATACCTAAAGGGTCCCTTGGCCCAACATCCTTCTGAACATTTTCATTTCATCCGGTTCTTAGACATGAATGGTTCGATTGCTCTAAATATCCTGAACCCTGAAAAAAAAAATTATTTGAGATGATATGCAAATTAGTGGCACGCCATAACAGTCACGACCAGTCAAGAGGAGGCTGTGTACACAGGTGAGGACTAGAGCAGAGAGGGAGACAGAGACAGGGCCTGCCCAAGTCACCGTGCCTGCTCAGGCCACCCCGAGGCCAACACTGACAGGGGAGTCTGGGGTGGACACTGACAGGGGGGCCTGGGGCTGCTCCAGCTGCTGCACGCCAGCAGTCCCGCCTCTGTGCGTGAGCTGCAGAGGAAACACCTTTCCTGACCACTCATTGGCTAAGCTCCCTTTACGCCATTCCCAGAGTTCTTGGTAAGGTTATTCTTATTGGCTAATAAGAATCCAAGAGGGTGATCTAGGGTTTTTCCGCCTCACTCCTGGAGGAAAAAAATAAAGGTCCACTGCTGGAGGGCCAAAGAAATGTCATATCCTGCCCTAGCCAGTTTGCTCAGTGGTTGGAGCCTTGATCTGCTAACCACAGAATCCGGGTTTGATTCTGATCAAGGGTATATACCTAGGTTGCAGGCTCCTCGCTGGCCAGGGCCCAGGTAAGGGCTCATGCAAGAGGCAACCTATAATGGAAGAGAGACAGTCCCTCTCACATTGATTTTTCTCTCTGTCTTTCCCTCTTCCACAGTCTCTAAAAATCAATGGAAAAATATTCTTAGGTGAGGATAAAAAAAAAAAAAGAAAGAAATGTCAGATCCTATAAAAGAGAAATCTTGAAAATGCCTAAAGAAAGTTGTCATTTTTTCATGGTGAAGGGACTGGAGTTGGTGTTGATGAAAACACCTTGGCGGCTGCGGGGGCCAGCAGTGGCAGCAGCAGTGGGCGATGGGGGTGGCCTTCCCCTGATCAGCCCCATGGCCTCCAGCAAGGGAGCAGGCCTAAGCTGTCAGTAGAACATCTACTGAGTGGGCCTAAGCCGTCAACAGGATGCCCAGACTGTGAGAGGCAGCAGGCTGGGTTGAGGGAACCTCCCCACCGACACAGTGCACAAATTTTGTGCACCAGGCCTCTAGTAAGTATATGTAAAGTTAAACTCCAGATAAGCTCTGATCAAGATATTTTAATTTCAGTACATTTATTTTTTAAAACTCTATTGATTTCAGAGAGGAAGAGGGAGAGAGAGAGAGAAATATCAAAGATGAGAGAGAATTGTTAATCGGCTGCCTCCTGCATGTCCCACACTTGGGATTGAGCCTACAACCTGGGCATGTACCCTTGGTTGGAATCAAACCATGACCTCCTAGTTCATAGGTTGATGCTCATCCCCTGAGCCACACTGAACAGGCAGAACATTCATTTTGTATGTTACTTGCAGAATGATGTCAAATAGTCCCGTGACCACAACAAACAATAAAAATCCCTCATTTTCACAACCACCACTTCATTCACCCAAGACGTCGGTTGATACCTGTTTCGCTTCCCTTCGGATACTTTTTACAGAGTCCCTGCCTGTGCATGCCTCCATTTTCACAGCGTGGAAACGAAATGCCAAGAGAGTAATTGAAAAGAACATCCAGTCAATTTGAGTTAATCTCTGGCTTCCTCTCCGGTTTTACAGCCAGCTCCCTAATCCCCGGGTGATGCTAATTCTTTTTGGCAAAATGGTGTTTTTCAAACTTCTCTCCTTGTAAAGGCTTTCTTAGGTGTGGTCTTGGCTTTCAGCGGAGTGGGCCCCGGGGAGGGAGGAGGACATGTAATCATTTGTAAAATCAGTAATTCGGGGGAGTGAGAAAAATCCCTAAATTCGCCTCCCGTGACTCCAGCTGGAAAAGCCGTCACCTATGGACGGGAAGTAATGAAAGACTGTGGTTTCAGTGCCGAGGGCACTGCCCTTGTAAATGGGGGTTTAGAGAGGAAAATTTCCCTGACGTTTGTTCCCGCCAGTTACTTTGGAGCTGGGGGTGCAGATAGGCTAGTTAATCATGCTACTCAGATCATAGCCTCGCTTAGTTCACGCAAGCCAGCTTTCCTGTTTCATTCTGACTTAGCTTGTTTTTTTTCCTTAACGGCCAAACCTCACTCCTATTCTTGAAACTTCTTCCCACAGAAACTCTCTTGAAGGTAATTGGTAAATGTCCTTCAATATATATGCATCTTTAAAAAAGTATTCAATTGTTTTATTTTTGTTAAAATCTACATAAATATAACACTCAAAATGCTGTTTTTGTTTGTTTGTTTTATCCAATGTTGTGATTGTAAAAATCTTGGATATTCATTCCTTGACATTTGGTATTATATGAAATTCTATTTATTTTTTTGTCAACCTAATAGTAAATTTATGTAGTTTGATAACTTATTGTGGTTTTATTTGCATTTTGAGGGTTACTTTTAAAGATGAATAGTTGTTTATATTCTAGTCACATGATATCAAGTGTCAAAGCTAAAACAATTCAATTCATGAGTTTGATGTCCTTTATTCAAGGGAAGCAATCCAGGGATTGGGAAAGCACAGTGCCTCACAAGCAGTGGAACACTCTTCCAGAGGGATTTGAGACAAGGTGAGTTGTAACTTTTTTCTTTTTTTTTTCTTTTATCCTCACCAGAAGATATGTGTTTTTTGTTGTTTTGTGTTTTGTTTTTTAATGTTTTTATGGTTTTTCAAAATTTATTTCAGAGAGAGGAAGGGAGAGGGATAGAAAGAAACATCAATGATGAGAGAGAATCATTGACCGACTGCCTCCTGCCCACCCCCTACTGGAGACTGAGCCCACAATCTGGGCATGTGCCCTGACTGGAAATGGAACCATGAGCTTCTGGTTCATGAGTTGAGTCTCAGCCACTGAGCAACACTGGCTGGATGAGGATATGTTTTCATTGATTTTAGAGAGAGAGAGAGAGAGAAAGGAAGAGGGGGAGAGAGAAGAGAACTCTTCCTCTGGGGATTTTATCCTTTTAAGATTTCATATACTCTTAGTGGCTTCGCCTTACTCACCAATGATCTTTTTCCCAGACTAGAGTGACCTGCAAGCACCTTCCCCACCTCACCCCAACTTCACTGCACATGTATGTATCCCTCTCCCCCTTTGTTCGATCCCTTCCCCCAAGGTTCTGCAGGGAATGGATCAGTGGATTCCTGAGGAGCATGAAGCTGTAGCTTGCTGGTATACCTGCCCAGCTGATCATGATTATAATGTTGGGCCTCCCTTTTGCTCGCTTCCTATTATTAGTACTAATAACTAGCTAATTGTGGTGATAACACCTTCGAGCCTTTGCACTTGCTGTTCCCTCTGTGTGTAATGCATTGCCTTGTCTCTGTCCCCAGCTCCTGCCTACAGATGCTCTCAGTACTGCCTCTCACTATGCTTCATACATCAGAAGCTGTTTTGCGTCTCCCATACTGTGCAGGGGCCTCACTGAGGTCAGGGGCTGTATCTGCCGACCCCAGTGCCTTCAGAACCCTGAAGAGCATCTAGTGCCCATTTCTTCTCCATGAAACCTGTAGTTGTGGGCTCAGAGTGAACCATGATTGAGGGGCTCATCATACAATTTATCATCCAAACTGGGACCCTTTGAGAGTGAAGCAGAGCACTGTTACAATTATGCCAGGGTACTAGGTATGGACCAGAATATCATGGATGAACAGAAATGTGGTCATCCTGATAAAGTGACTAGAGAGGCAGCCTCAGGTTCCTAAGTCCAAAAATAATGGATTAACACTTTACCCTTCATTTGTAAAATTTCCTTCCTGTTTATCCATTCCTCCTCCCTTCCGTATTTTCTCTCTCCTTGCTCAGCAAGATTTATTTAAACTTGGCTAAACCACAACTGCTCTAATTCTCATCCTTCATTTCACAAGGTAATTTAGGGGTGAGAAGAGCCCACAATCCTGATGGAGCGGGCGGTGCATGGGGATAGGGTGGGAAAGTGCCTTGATTATAGCTTTTCTGTGGAATAGAAACTCAAAATCTGTTCATTTCCCTCATTAGAAAGAGAGTGATTTTGAGCAAATACCCAATATGGGAAAAATCTTAGATGAATCCAAACATATCTTCTCTGGCTTTTTGTCCTGAATTCCATAATGACTGTGAAGCATATTTAAAACAGAAGATGCAGAGTTGGGCTGAATAGAATCATGCAAGAAAGAAAAACTTGATTTGGGGAGAAATGCCCTTATAGTTAGTGGGAGCTGTGGATCATGATGGTTAAAACAGCAAGCAATTCAGAATCTGACTGCTCTGGGTTTGAATCCTGACTCCACCACCTACTGAGTCGGGTGAGTCTGAGCAAGTTCCCTAACCTCTTTAACCTCAGTTATGTTATTTGTACAGTGGGGGTTGTATCACATCTATTTTATAGATTCACTCTGAGGATTAAGTGAGAGTGCGTTTATCACTGAGCCAAGCACATAATAAACACTTACTCAGTGCAAGCCATTACATTAATGCACATCAGCAAAAGTTGAGAAATGCGTTCATTTTACCTGCATGAAAATAGTTCTGCCAGGTTTAATGATCAGAGCAGTGTAGCAAGAATACGGAAATCTGACTTCCTGCGTGCCTCGGCCACTTTGAGGCTAGCGGCTTAGAGCAATTCATTTAGCTTCTATGGTTTTTCAGTTTCCTCTGTGAAATGAATGAGTTGGAGATTATTTCCATTTTAATTATTTATTGCTATTGCCATGCGTTACTCCAAAAACGTAGTGGCTTAAGACGATTCATTATTTTTCAAGATCTTATGACTTGGCTGGGTTCAGCTGGGCGGTTCTTCTGTTACGAATGGGGTTGGCTGGGGTCACTCATGCAGCTGCTTTCAGCTGGGGCGTGGACCATCCAGAATGGTGTCGCTCACATGTTTGACAGCTGTCTTTGTCAGCCTCTGTGTGAATTGTCATCCTTTAGAACCTTTCTTTCCCCACATGACTTCTCCAGTGTGATAATTGAGACTGCTTTACATGGCAGCCAGCTTCTGAGAGAGCAGAAATGAAAGGGTCAAAATCTCCTGAGGCCTAGGTCAGATGGCACAGTGTTACTTCCATTGGAGAATATTTGTGAAAGCATGGGGGGCAGCCGAGATTCAGGCTCCACCCCCTGTGGGGAAAATTGTTGTGACTGGTTTTCAGATCAATCACCACCATTCCGATGGTACACGCTGTCTCTGACAGTCCATACTTAAATTACATTTCAGAGCCAATCTCACTTCTTCTCACTTTGGGTTATGGGTTCGATACATTCCCCATTGAATGCTTGTTGTGCTCTAGGCCTTGAAAACTTCTCTGCTCTCAGTTTAGCCCCAACAGAATCCTCGCCAACCCCCTATCCCACCCTTTGCTACCCAGTATCCTCTTTGCCTCCTTCTGGTAATTAAATTTTCAACTTCCTTCCAGGGACCTGGTTACAGCACAGCTGCCCCCCTCCTGTTTCCATGCAGCGCTGACTGAGTTGGTCCAATGTTCTTTGTACAGTTCACCTCACATGATACATTATTTGAGGACCAGAACTGCGTGGGCTTGTTTATCTAGAACAGAACACCAGTAAGCTTAATGCGTAAGACCATATCTCAGCAAATCTTTGATGCCACCAATTGGAATATGCACCCTCATTCCATAAAGCACTAAGAAAGAAAAATTGCTAGGCATTGTAAGACTTCCCAATTTGAGCCGAAACTGGTTTGGCTCAGTGGATAGAGTGTTGGTCTGCAGACTGAAAGGTCCCAGGTTCTATTCCGATCAAGGGCATGTACCTTAGTTGCAGGCACATGCCCAGTAGGGGGTGTGCAAGAGGCAGCTGGTCGATGTCTCTCTCTCATGGATGTTTCTAACTCTCTATCCCTCTCCTTTCATCTCTGTAAAAAATCAATAAAATATATATTTAAAAAAAAAAAAGACTTCCCAATTTGAGAGATAGCAAACTGTGGAAAACATTCATCTTGGAGTCCATAAGCTAGAGTTCAGAAATTTTTTTTGAAAGATCATGTTGATGAACTTTCAACTCTCAGTTTGGCCATTCACTCCCGGGCTGGCCCACAGTTTAGGTTTCTTATCCCTAAACCCAGACTGCTTTAAAATGTTCTAGTAAGTTCCCTTTGAATAATTCCTCTGGACATTTTTCATTTTCAAAATAAAGAACTATTAAGAAGCAGCCGCACAAACATTAACGGAAATATGCAAACTTTAATGTGCTGGATTCTGTGCTAAGTGCATTAAATACACCATCCCTCTTGATAGCTGGCGATCATCTTATGAATACTTAGGCTTTTAATATTGCCAACTGAGGCTAATAGAAAGTTAGCGCCTTGTCCAAGGCCACCCAGCTGGCAACTGGCAGAGATAAGATTTGAATCTCTGGCTCCGACTTCAGTGCTTGTGCTCTTAACTGCTGTTTCTCAGAGAAGCAAAAGCAGGGGGTGGAGAACGCTTCTATTTTCTTTCTAGAAATGTCTCCTCTCATACTCTTCGCATCATATAACTTAATGTCTGCTTTTCCTCAGTCTTTTCTGAGCTACTTACCCGGTTACCCCTCCAATAAGCGCGTTTACCTTCCAGTCCTCGTATGTTCTTGTTCCCTTGTAAATCAGGCTCCAGAATTTTAATCATTCTTGGCTCACTTCTCTGACAGCCTTACCCAAGACATGTGCTGGAATTGCAGTCAGGAATGTGCCCCAAAAAAAACTTAAACTAAAAATACCCTAAACAAAACGCTTTTGCAGTCCATCTGATCTACACAGGAAATTAGAAAACACCGCATACCTCGGTGGAAAAATACTCGAAATGGAAAGTGAGCTTTTGCTGTTATTTAGATTTTGATTTAAAAGATGTTTATCCCTTATCTGAGGCTCGGGGACACTGGAAATGAGGGACACGAACGCTCGCTCTGTGGAACTTTAATGATCTTCTCTGATTATGTTACAGTCCCGTTTCCTAAGCCTGTGGTCAAATACAATAGCTTTATTAAAGACGTGATTCAGTTAGAAAGGGGAATGAAATTTTCTGCCACGGGAGCACTGGTGAGAAACGAGGGAGGACAGTGGGGCTGTCGAGAGAAGAAAACGGAACAAAGAGAGAATGGCCTGCAGTGGCTCACTCCACCGGGGGTTCATTCTTCACTCCCCTAGGAGCCAGCTCTCTTGAATTCACTGCTAAACATCCTAAGGGGACTCAGCTTCTAATCCATGGAGAGCAGGAAAGTAAACAAAACAGAGAGGAGGTCGGGGGTCGCAGTTAGAACGTGAGATAAAGCTGCTTATGTTCTGTATCATTTCTTACGTGTGCGCATCCATAAAGATAAACACCGCCATTTACCAAGCATGTCCGATGGCCAGGCACTGCTCGAAGCAACATCCATTTGTTATATCGTTTCATCCCTTCAACGACCCCATAAAGTGGAAGACTGTTCTCCACTATTGCATTTTACAGGGGTGGAAACTGAGGCAGAGAAAGTAACTTCCTTAAGTTCCCACAGGAAGTAGCAGAATCAGGCTCTGAACCCATATTTTGACACCAGAAGGCCATCCATGCACTGGCCATGACATTACACTGCTAAACACCCGCAGGCTTTTGCCAGCAGGCCAGGCACCCTGGAGGTTCCTTAGGAACGGGGGTGGGAGAGCCTCTTAGAGAACCAGTAACTCAATGCAGTCTGAGAAGAGAGGGATTTGGAAGGAAATGGTTGGTTGTGCGGCCTCCCCGCTGAAGCAGTGCTGCCTGCCTTTGAAGGGAGAGAAATGAAGCAATTTCAAAGAGCAGGGGGAGGTCAGAGGTCAAGGCTAAGCCACCGTGGCTAAGCGATGCAGTCATGCAAGCCTGTCACTGCGCAAGTGACAAAATAGAATGCCAGGACACCTTCACAACAGCCTCACATAATTATTATGGAAATGAGCCGTTGCTATTTCTGAGACATTTTCGCCAGCAGTGTGAGGGACATATGACATCATGACCAATTCCTGATGCAACAGAGGCTGAGGGATTGGGATTTGGGACAATTACACGACCTTGATAAGTTGCTTAACCTCTCCGAGCCTCAGTTCCCTCATTTGTAAAAGGGACAGACAAAAGCATCTATCTCTTAGTGTTCTTGGAAGGATTAAATGGTGATGAGGGAGATAAGTGTGCTTGTCGGTATGCACAGTGCCCAGCAAGTGCCCAAACTGTGTGAGTTTTTCCTTCTGCTCCCCTGTCAGTTCCCCCTGCTATAAAACGGAGTCCCATCTGTATAAGTATTCTCTGTTTACTGCAACCAGCACAGCGAGAGAGTGGAGGACAAGTCCGGGGTAGGGGTGATGGGGAATTGTGAAAAGGAAAGAGACAGACACAGAGACAGTAGGGAAAGCTGGGACCAGGTGGGACAGCTGCCCTCTGAGGAAGAGACAGTGACCCAGAGCAGGTGCAGTGCATTTATTACATACAATATGATTCCAGGATGTTTTATTAGAGTTTAAGACACCGGGGAATTATGTGAAATCATGGTTATAAAGATCAAGCTGTAATTCTTCATTCTTGTGGCTTCTTGGTAATTGTCACTCCTGGCTGAGCCCAGATAATTGAATCTGCTCTTTGTGCCCGGCTGAATGTAGATAATCAAACCTACCCCATGACACCTGTGCTAAGGGTCAGGCTGACAACACACCTGCCTCTGGCACGGTATGTTTCCAGGATGTGGCTCTGCCGATGTCCCTGGACTCAGCCAACAATCAACTCGTGTGCCTTCCCAGGTGCTCTCTACACATCTGTCTGGAGGAAAGTACATTATTTACCCATGGAGAGGAGGATTTGACTATGAATACCAACCACTACTTTTTGACTGTCCTCTGTATCCCAGGGAGGGCGCTGGGTACTGGAGACACAGTAGTGCTCTTATGGGCTTGAGTTTTGCAAAAAAAAAACAAAACAAAACAAAAAAAAAAAAAACAGGAGGCATTTTCTGACGCCCTGCTACATACTCCCATTCACCCTTTCTTGCTTATTATTTGCCATGACTCCCATCACCCTGTAAGCCTCCCCAAGGAAAGGGCTAATTCATGCCCGAGGGATGCATGTTAAGTGATTGGGGTGGGGAGGATCCAGGAGTAAGAGGTAAGAGTGACATCTCAGAATCAGCATAGAGTGAGGCACATCAAAGAGCCAAAAGCCAAGATGGTCTAGCGTGGCGGGAGCTCAGAGAGTGAGGGATGATCTGCATTAGGTGAAGTCCTAGAAAGAGCCAGAGGTGAGATCATGGAAGACTTACAGCCCTGGTGTTGAAGCTAACTCCTCAGGGGAGGCCCACAGGTGACATCAGGCCCCAGAATGATAGAATCCTATGTGTGTGACCTTATATTTTTCTACCCAGTCAGGGTTCAGTCAAGAAAACAAAGGCCACTCCATATTTTCCATGATTGAAGGGTTATAATACAGGAAATCGTAGCTTTATATAACTGAGGAGGAGGGGGAACAAAAGTCAGAGAAGCAGCTGATGGGGTTCAGGACTCGCTACCCTCAACATATGTCACCTGGGCCTATTGAACATCAATGCGGAAGGAATGGTAGAAAACAGCAAAGCAGAAAGATCACCTGACCTCTCACCCTTGCCCCCTACATGCACATCTTCCCTGAAAGAGGTCAGAAACCTCCCAGATGATGGGTACCCTCCCTGAACCAGGAGGAAGGAAGACATTCTTTCTACCAGAAATGGGGAATTGGGGGCCAAGAAATCTGTACCAACAAACCTTGTTCAACTCACCCGTATCCTCCTACTACTACCTCTGTCTTCACAAATGTGCTGTTCTTTGAAGCTATAAAAGTTTCCTGCTCTGTCACTTCTTTGAGTCTTCATTCTCTTGCGAAGTCTCTCACGTACATGCACAAATTCAATGAAACCTGCATGCCCTTCTCCTGTGAATCTGTCTCAGCCAGGGACCTACCCTAAGTGGGTGGAGGCAAACTTTCCCCTCCCCTACACAGCCGCTGACCATCTGGGCTGGCTGCCTCAGAGCAGGGAACTCGCAAAGTTCCACCCAGATGCCACAGCAGACTTGCAACTCGCTCCTCGCTCAGAAGCAAAATGTCTTCTCTCCAGCCTTCCAAGTGAGCCTGAAACCGTGCAAAATCCAGTGCTTGGCTGAGACCGGTTTGGCTCAGTGGATAGAGCTTCGGCTTGCGGACTGAAAGGTCCCAAGTTCGATTCCGGTCCGGGGCATGTACCTTGCTTGCGGGCACATCTCCACTGTGGGGCGTGCAGGAGGCGGCTGATCGATGTCTCTCTCATCGATGTTTCTGACTTTCTATCTCTCTCCCTTCCTCTCTGTAAAAAATAAATAAAATATATATTTTTTAAAGTCCAGTGCTTGGCTTCTCCTCTGGGAGGCAGAGAGTATAAGCAAAGCATCTCACAAAGAGATGGGCTACGCTTTACCAAATCTGAGGCCCACTATTTGCTAGGCAATCCCCATCTGAAAGATATAAAAGTGTGTGTGTGTGTGTGTGTGTGTGTGTGTGTGTGTGTGTGTTCAGAGGGGAAAGGCCTCTTCTATATTGATTTCTAAAATGATTTAAGAAAAAAAGTTAACCACTGGCCATTCTGCATTCTTATCTTCCAAAAGATCGTGCACCTTGGGGAAACTGAGGCAGCGCTGCCACCTGACTCATCATCTGGACTGAGGCGCCTCTTTGGACGGGAGCGGGAGGGCTAGCCTTGCTCCTGCCCGGTGCTGGCTGCCTTGATTTACCTCTCATTCTTCCCGAGGTGACACTAAGGAGACTGAAGGTTCTAACAGAGGCAAGACAACTAATGGCCCTTGCCTGCCTCAGGCCACCCTTAAAGTGTCTCACTTAATTTTTTTATTTCATGTTTTATTTTTCTTATGAAATATATAGCATAAACAAACAGGCAAAAGGAATTCATCAACACCAAATCAGGATTATATGAAATGCTGAAAGGTACTCTTTAAGAAGAGGAAGAAGAAATTGGTAAAGGTAAAAATTATGAGCAACAAACACATATCTATCAACAAGTGCATCTAAAAACCAAGCGAATTGAAAATCTGATGAACAGAATAAACTGGTGAATATAATAGAATCAGGGGCAGAGAAAGGGAATGGACTGACAATTCTCAGGGGGAAAGAGGTGAGAGGGGGTGCAGGGAGAGACTGGACAAAAATCATACACCTATGGATGAGGACAATGGGGGACAGGTAAGGGCAGAGGGTAGGGTGGGAGCTGGGTAGAGGGGAACTATGGGGGGACAAAAAGAGGAACAATTGTAATAATCTGAACAATAAAGATTTATTCAAATAAAAATTAAAAAACAAGACAAAATCACCATCTAATTAAAAACTGGAATGTGGCTAGCACTCCGCAGAACTCCTCCTTATATCTGCTGCCAACCACCATCCCTTCTTTTCTCCCTCACGGCAGCCACCAGGCCGACTGCTATCCCCGCTGATGGGTTCTGCAGACTCTGAAGTCGTGTATAAACAGAAGCACGCACTCCATCGCTTTTCGGGCCTGGCTTCCCGCCCTCACATCTCTTCTGAGAGTCATCGCACGCTGTCACGATGGCTTGTCCATCCTCCCGCTGCTTAGTATTCCGCTGTGCTGGCTTCCCTTGGAACGCGGGGCCTCTGGGTGACTTCCAGTTGGGGGTTATTGAGAATATTCTAGTGTGCGCCTGCGGTGAAGACAGACAGGCATTTCCACTGGGTACCCACCTGGGAGCAGACTGAATGCGGATGGCCCACCCTCACTGTCATGTGCAGATTAAGCTTCCAGGGTTTCATCCCTCAGGAATCACGGCTCCAAAACATTTCCAGAGAAGCTTCCAGGAAAGGATCTGAACCCCCAGAAACAGAGGCAAAAAGGGAGCAGGTGCGTGGTCTCCAGGCAGAAGGCAGAGTTTGGTGCTGGCAAATCTGCCAGGCACTTAGGAGGGTGAACTCTTACTTTCCTTATTCAGCACCTTGCCACCTGGGCAGATCCCCAAGTTACCGGCTTCAGAAACCTCCATAGGCAGGGTTGGGTTTTGCATCCATGGCAACGCATACTTTACATACCATTTTATTTCAAACAATGGGAAATTAAACACTGGATGTGAAGCCATGTCAGGTTTCCGGTTGGATGGTGGGGGAAGGAGGGGGGTGAGACTGTATCTCCAAGTGGCAACTTGTCAGACGGAATGCCTAATGCAGTGCACTTAAGGCAAGGTGTTGATAGAAGGGCTCCGTGCTCTGTGACATGCATAGAAAATGTCTCTCCCCGCCTGTTTCCTTCAGTCATCCCTGCCCTGGCATCCTCACTGCATCTCAGGATGTAAACTGTGTACACACACACACACACACACACACACACACACACACATACACAGTCATGCACACGAAGAGTAATTCTTAGGATAAAGCAGAAGGAAAAAAAAGCCACCTATATGCAGAATGTTTGACTTTACTTGCAGGAACAGGGTAAGTAGGTGCTCATTAAATATTTGGTTAATAAATAAATGAATGCATGCAGCCACAAGCTCCTCAGCAGGGAAAGGAAGTCACACATTTTATTGTGTGTATCAGTTTCCTTATTATGACTCTTCATGACTTAATTCCGTGATTATCTTTATGCCCTGATCAAAGCACTTGGAACAATTAGGCGTTGTCTCTCAGAAGGTGTATTTTAAATTAAGTAGGCAATGTATTTAACAGCGTCCAGGGTCTGTTAATGCCAGCGGGCTGGAGAGGGGCAGGTAGGGAAATGCGGTCTTGTTTATAGCGACAATGCTGCTTGTTTTTCATCCTTCTTTCTTTTTCTTTCTTTCTTCTTTCTTTCTTTCTTTCTTTCTTTCTTTCTTTCTTTCTTTCTTTCTTTCTTCTTTCTTTCTTTCTCTCTTTCTCTCTTTCTCTCTTTCTTCCTTTCTCTCTCTCTCTCTCTCTCTCTCTCTCTCTCTTTCTTTCTTTCTTTCTTTGTTTCTGAATAGTGACAACAGCCGGTGGAACTGGCAGAACAAGAATTCAACTTCAATGGTGAACAAATACTGGGTTCTGTTCCCTTTGTCCCCTTTCATGTCGTAGCCACCACTGGCAATAGCGTTTCAAGAATATGGAAACTTTCCTG
This sequence comes from Lasiurus borealis, assembly GCA_004026805.1. Taxonomy (NCBI): domain Eukaryota; kingdom Metazoa; phylum Chordata; class Mammalia; order Chiroptera; family Vespertilionidae; genus Lasiurus; species Lasiurus borealis. Next base: position 103,447 of record PVJN01003285.1, read on the forward strand.
GCTCCACACACGGGAAGCCATCCCCTTCTCGCCACGCACCTCTTAGGAGTAGCAGTTCTCAACTCCTCGTCACTTACAGAGAAGATTACATTCCGGGGCAGGTTTTTGTTTTCCTAATAAACACACATAAGCAAACACCAAAGCCACCAAGGTGTTGAATGCTGAATATTTAGAGAGTCAAGTCTGGCAGGTGGAAATGAGCCCTGGTGACAAATCTCTATTTATTGTGTTATTTCGCCAGCGAAGGCTCAAATGCTAACTTGGGGAATAATTTGTGGA
>PVJN01003286.1:0-98082 GCA_004026805.1 Lasiurus borealis
AGACAGACTTGGCTGACAGCTGCCCTATATTCTAAATCCAACTTAACACCAGGAATGCTCAGGGCCTACTCAAGAATGCAAATAATCCTTTCCACTAATATTTACAGGATAAAACTAAGATTGTTGTTAGAATATTAAATTTAACAATAAAATAGTAGTTAAATTTTCAAATTAATTTAATTGGTTAATTGAAATAGGTAAATATTCAAGAAAATTTAATTGTACTGGAAAACAGTTGTTCCTAAAGTATTAACTTAAATTTCTATTGGTAGTTCATTGCATGGTAAAATTACTTAACATGCAATAAACACAAAGCAGTCATATTTGCATTATAAAAATTTTCCAAAAGCCTCATAATAAATCAAAAAAGGGGGATAGTACAGTAATAGTGTGTAAGGAAAAGTATCCTGTAAGCAAATTACATATAGAATTTTTTTTTTTTTACTTAACAGCAAGACACCCATGAAAAAAATAAATAAAAGGAAAACCATTTGGGCAAAAATAAAAAAGATCCAAAGTCAAATTTATAGAAAAAATTCCTTTACTAACTTGTGGTTGAGAATGTTTATATATTTTCAGAAAAACAGCTCCAAGGCCATGTGAATTCCTACAACAAAGAATGTTCCAGCTATGAAGACGAGAGAAGAAACAGTCCAGAGATAGAAGATGCTGACGACACTTTGCCATCCTAACAGTCAGCAGCTGTGCATCAATGCAGATTGTCCAGGACCAAACCAGAGAGGGTCAGACCTGCATTGCCACCATTTGTCCACCATCCAGAACTGAAATATCATTGCTAACATGTACACTCAAAAAACTGTTGGACATTGAAACTGGGACTCAAAGGACTGTTGGTCCAGAAAGAAAGATACTATCGACTTATTCATTTACCTCTTAGCATAGCCATTGTTGCTTGTCTTAAAGTTTTTTGTTCTTAATATTTATTTCTAGTCTGCAGATGCAAGATTTTTTTAGAGGAAAGAAAATGGGGGGGGGATGTTGGAAAACAAATATTGTTCTCACTAAATGGATGTAAACAGGAGGCCAGAAGGCTGGTCAACCTTAATTGCTCTGAAAGGTCAGAGCTGATTACTCACTGTTTAGTTGAAACATTATTGGTTGAAGCAACCTCTACCTGTTTGTTTCATGTTAATTTCTGTTTTTGTTATTTCCTGCCTAAAGGCTAGGGGTGTGTCCCAAAACCTTAATAAAAGGGAGAAAAAGGCCAGAGCAAGTGGCAGTCCTTTCCACTAGAGGAAGGCTGCCGCCTGGCCCCCCACTATCGCCAAATTAATGCTTTCTAGTCTCTCATTTCGTTTGCGTGCGGCCTCCTTCAGAACCCGAACCCTGAACCGGGAACCCTGAAGCACACGGGACCTGGAAAGAGGTTCCCACATCATATCAAACAGAACAGGATTCCAAGGATGTAAAAAGACTGTACCCCAGTTCTGCTGGTCATTTTCCATTTGCTCTCAAATATTTACTCTCTACTGTCTTCCAACCTACTATGTACCCTTAGATTCTAAGTCTTAGAAGCTTAAGTTAATTGTCTTCATTGTTTGGACTCCTAAGCCCATGTACTTTCACTACACTATACATCCTTTCACAAACACATCAAATGCTGAAATACTTCCATACCAGTTGATAAATACCTGCTGTCCTTATCCTTCACTTTTTGTGGGCCTACAGTTTTTCCTCTTTGATACCTTAACACCCTTTAGCAAGGTCACCAAAAACCCCAAGGTATCAGAACGTACCCCATTACATCATGGTGGTTACTATAGTTGTCTGAGTAGTTTCTATAGCACAGCATTATTATTAGACATTTATTCTGTCACTAGGCACTGAGGCATTGCAATGATTCCTCAAGTACACATTGCGATGCAAGCAGTCACAACTATTAAATGGGTTGCTATATAGTATTAGCTTTTATTTTTTGCATACTTATCCCATGCATCAGCGAAACTAAACCTCTTTGCATTACAAATACAGGCCCCATAATCATCCTTATTTTTGCTCACTTAAAAGAACTAGAAAAAGAAAAAAAACTAAACCTATAATTAGTGAAAGGAAAGAAAAAATAAAGGTAAGAACCCAATATAAATAAAATAGTGACTAGAAAAAAATAGAAAAAATAGTTGAAACTATGAGTAGTTTTTTATTGTTTAAATTATTACAAATAGTAGTATGTAGATATGTCTCATTTTTTCCCCTATTGACCTCCCCCTGGCCTTTCGTACCCCCCAGCACATGCCCTCACCTGTTCCCCCACCCCAGTGTCTGGTATCCATTGGTTATGCTTATATACATGCATACAAGTCCTTTGATTGATCTCTTACAGCACCCCCGCCCACCTCCTCTGCTTTTCCGCTGTAGTATGACAGTCTGTTCATTGCTTCTTTTCCTCTGTATCTGTTTGTCCCTCTACCCCGCCCGATTCTTTTCTTTAAAAACATCTTGCCTGTGCAGGCTAGAAATATAAGAACAAAATATGTTTGAGTCCCAATTTCAATGTCCAATAGATATGAGTCCCAGTTTCAATGTCAAGCAGGTCCTTATGTGTACACATCTGCAATGGTATCTGAATAGTGGACAAATGGTGGCAATGCAGATTTGACCCTCTCTGGTTTGGTCCTAGGCAACCTGTAGCGATGCACAGCTGCAGACTGCTTGCATGGCAAGTCGTCATCAAAGTCTTCCATTCTCTGGACTGTTTCTCCTCTTGTCTTCATGGTTGGAGCAGACATGTCAATTCCTCTCTGTCGCAGGAGTCCACTTGGTCTTGGAGCTGTTATTTAAAAGTATTTAAACATATTATCGACCAAAATTTAATAGAGGAATCTTTTCTATAAAATCTTTTATTTTTGCCCAAAAGATTTTCCTTAGGCTTATTTTGACACCATGTGTATTTTTCATGGGTGTCTTGCTGTTAGCGTTACAAATGAAAATTAATTTTCTTTTTTTAAATATTTTTATTGATTTTTTTACATAGAGGAAGGAAGAAGGACAGAGAGTTAGAAACATTGATGAGAGAGAAACATGAATCAGCTGCCTCCTGCATACCTCCTACTGGGGATGTGCCCACAACCAAGGTACATGCCCTTCACTGGGATTGAACCTGAGACCTTTCAGTCCTCAGGCCGATGCTCTATCCACTGAGTAAAACCAGTTTCGGCAAAAATTAATTTTCTAAAGTAAAACATTTCTAGATGTAATTTACTTACCAAATATTTTTCTTACATGATATTATCCTACTATCCCCCTTTTTTGATTAATGGAGACTTTTGTAAAATTTTTAATGCAATCTTAATAACTGAATTTTAATTTGTTGCACACAAATATGCCTACTTTATGTTCATTGCATGTAAAGCAATTTTACCATGAGATGAATTACCAATAGAAATTTTAGTTAATACTTTAGAAATAGCTTTTTTTCCAGTACAATTAAATTTTCTTGGATATTAACTTATTTCAATTAGGTAATTGAAATTAATCTGGAAACTTGATTACTCTTTTACTGTCAAATTTAATACTCTACCAACAATCTTAGATTGCTCTGTAAATATTAGTGGAAAGGATTATTTGCATTCCTGAGCAGGCACTGAGCATTCCTGGTACTAGGCAGAATTTAGATATAAGGCAGCTGCTGTCGGCCAAGTTTCTGTCTGTTACCTGGGTCCCGATCTGACCTGGGCCCAGTCTCTGTCTGTTTACTGGGTACCAATTTGTGCTGAGCCTTGGAAGCAAAGCAGCCATGGAGGCCGGAGACCTCCCTCAAAGGGATAAGGGTTCAGGCCCCTGCAAGGTTGGAGGGGTTGAGGATATGTGCCCCCACGTCTGTTGACCTCCACGTTTCCTCTGCGACTGTGCCTGTGTTAGGTTGTTCCTTCCCTGAGGAATCTTACCCATCTCTGGCTAAATCAGTCATTCTCTTGGGCCAAGCAGGGTGTTGTGAAGTTCAGTTCTGTCTCCTTGGTAGCCTATACTCATGTGGCCTCCATGCCCAACACCTGCCTTGGGATCCCCTGGCCTGCTGGCGGGGCCCCGGCACTGATCACATGTCTCAGGGAATTAAGGTTCCTTCTCCAGGGAGAGCCCAGCTCACACCAATTGGTGAGAGACAGATCCATTATACCTGCTACATAGAGGCTTCAACATCAGCATGAATAGAGAGCTCAGGCTACAGCTGAGGGCCATTGGGTTGTGAGAAGAGGGTCCTTCTTGGCAAAAAGAGTAAGAGGGGCCAGTATAGAATGCCCAAGTTCCTTCCCAGTGTCTTAATTCCTTCTGAAAAGGGATTAAATCATTTTATATCCTATTTTAAATTGTTTCCAAACATTCAAAGAATTAGATGGTAAATTTGTTTGGGATAATTGTACAATATACTGTTATGAAATTTGAAGAATTATACAGACATTGTAGAATAATATCATGCAAGGATATTCTTTGTTCTAGGCCATGGCAATTCAATTTCAAACTGGCTGTCAATTTATTTTCATAACATTATATAAACTTTTTCAGGGAGGCAAAAACACAGATTACTTATCTTAGCTCAAGAGGCTAAATATGTTGAATTTCAATTACAATCCTTAGGACATTTGAAGGAAACTTCTCTTTATTTCTTTCCAAAATGATTTTCATGCTACAGAGTTTCATTTAAAGATCTTTGTCACATGAAACAATTTCTCTTAAGGTTATGATTACCACTGTATGGATTAGATGTAATATTTTATTATAATAATTTTTTTAATTTTTCTTTTTTACATGTTTCCTTATTCTCCTATTATCCCATGCCCCCTCTCTAAGGCCCAACCCACCATTGTCTGAGTCCAATAATTAGGCTCATATGCATGGACACAAGTCTCTTTGATGATCTCTTCCCTTTACTCCCACCGACCTCCACCTTCCCTGAGGTTTGATATTTTGATAGACATTTCTCAGTCTCTGAATCTGTTCTTGTTCATTATATTCCACAAATAAGTGAGATCATGTGATATTTATCTTTCTCTGCCTGGCTTATTTCATTAAGCATAATGCTTCCCATCTCCATCCATGTTGTTGCAAATGTAGGAGCTTTTTCTTTTTTACAATAGCGTAGTATTCCATTGTGTATAGTATATACCACAGTTTTTAATCCATTCATCTGGTGATGGGCACTTAGTCTGTTTCTAAATCTTAGCTATAGTGAATTGTGTATCTATGAATATTTGGGTGCATATATCCTTTCTGATTGCTGTTTCTAGTTTCTTGAGATATATTCCTAGAAGTGGGATCACTGGGTGAAATGGAAGTTCCAGTTTTAGTATTTTAAGGAAACTCCATACTGTTCTCCACAGTGGCTGCACCAGTCTGCATTCCCACCAACAGTGCAAAAGAGATCTTTTTTCTCTGTATCCTGGCTAATGCTTGTTTGTTGATTTGTTGATGATAGTCATTCTGACTGGTGTGAGATGGTACCTCATTGTTGTTTTGTTTTGCATCTCTTTGATGATTAGTGACTTTGAGCAGGTTTTCATATGTCTCTTGGCCTTCCTTCTGTCTTCTTTTGAGAAGTGCCTATTTAGATCAGTTGCCCATTTTTTTTATTGGATTGTTTATCTTATTTTTGTGAAGTTGTATGAGTTCCCTGTAAATGATGAAGATTAAACCCTTATCATTAGTATCATTGGCAAATATGTTGTCCCATGCAGTGGGCTTTCTTGTTCATTGATGGTTTCCTTTGCTGTGCAAAAGCTTTTTATTTTGATGTAGTTCCATTTGTTTATATTTTCTGTAGTTTTCATTGCCCCAGGAGCAGTATCAGTGAAGAAGTTCCTTCAGCATATGTCGGAGATTTTGCTGCCTGTGGATTCCTCTAGTATTTTTATGGTGTCCCATCTTATGTTTAAGTCCTTTATATATTTTGAGGTTTTTTGTTTTTGTTTTTGGATGGTGTAAGTTGATGATTTAGTTTAATTTTTCTGCATGTATCTGTCCAATTTTCCCAACACTGTTGAAGAAACTGTCTTGATTCCGCGGTATGTTCATGTATACTTTGTCAAATATTAATTGGGCATTATGGTTTGGGTCGATTTCTGGGTTCTCTATTCTATTCCCGTGATCTCTGTGTCTGTTCTTGTGCCAATACCAAGAAGTTTTGAAAACAGTGGCTTTATAATTCAGCCTGAAATCTGGTATTGAGATCACACCTCCTTTGTTCTTTTTCAGGATTGCTGCAGCTATTCGCGGTCTTTTTATTCCAGATGAATTTTTGGAAAGTTCATTCTAGATCTGTGAAGTATGCCTTTGGTATTTTGATGGAGATTTCATTATATTTATACATTGCTTTGAGTAGAATGGGCACTTTGATGATGTTCATTCTACAAATCTATGAACATGGCATGTTCTTTCATCTGTTTATGTCTTCCTCTATCTCTTTTTTCTATGTCATGTAGTTTTCTAAATATAGGACTTTCACCTCCTTAAGTTTATTCCTAGGTATTTTAATTTTTTTTTGGTGTGATGGTAAATGGAATTGCTTTTTTAGTTCCTTTCTGTAAGTTCATTATTGGTATATAGAAATGCCATAGATTTCCTTGTGTTAACTTTGTATCATTCTACATTGCTGAATTCATTTATCAATTCTTATAATTTTTGGATAGAGTCTTTAGGATTTTCTATCTAAAGTATCATGCTATTTTCAAATAATGATGGTTTTATTTCTTTTCCAATTTGGATGCCTTTTTAATTCATTTTCTTCTCTGATAGAAATGACTAGCACTTCCAGCACTATGTTTAATAGGGCTGGTGAGAGTGGACAATCCTGTCTTGTTGTTGTTTTTAAGGAAAATGGTTTTAGTTCTTTCCCATTGAGTATGGTGTTGGCTGTGGGTTTCTCATATATGGCTTTTATTATGTTGTGGTTCATTTTCTATTCCCACCTTGCTGAGAGTGTTTATCAAGAAATGGTGTTGGATTTTGTCAAATGCTTATTCTGCATCAATTGATATGACTATGTGATTTTTATCTCTCAATTTGTTTGTGTGATATATCACATTTATCGATTTGCTGATATTGTACCATCCTTGCATACCTGGAATAAATACTACTTGGTCATGGTGTATGATCTTTCTTATGTACTGCTGGATTTGATTTGCTAGAATTTTGTTGAGGATTTTGGCATCTATGTTCATGGGGGATATTTTCCTGTAATTCTCTTTCATTCTCTTATCTTTATCTTTGATATTAGGTTGATGCTGGCTTCATAGAAGAGGTTTGGAAGTGTTCTTTCCTCTTGAATTTTCTGGAATAGTCTGAGGAGGATAGGCTTTAGTTCTTCAATGAATGTTTGGAACAATTGCCCTCTGAAGCCACCTGGCCCTGGGCTTTTGTTTGCTGGAAGCTTTTTGATGACTGCTTCAATTTCTTCCATAGTTATCAGCGTATTTAGATTTTTAGAATTGCCCTGAGTGAGTTTTGAAGGTTGTGTTGTTCTAGAAATGTGTCTGTTTCCTCTAGGTTGTGTAATTTGTTAGAATAGAGGTGTTCATAATATTTTTTAACAATCCCTTGTATTTCTGTGGGGTCTGTAGTTTTTTCACGTCTCTCATTTCTGATTTTATTTATTTGGGTCCTCTCTCTTTGCTTCTTGGTGAGCCTGGCTAAAGGTTCATCAATCTTGTTTATTCTTTCAAAGAACCAGCTCTTGGTTTGTTGATATGTTGTATTGTTTGTTTTGGTCTCCATGTCATTCATTTCTGCTCTGATCTTTATTATTTCATTTCTTCTGCTCACCGTGGGCTTTTCTTTTTGCTTTCCTTTTAATTCTTTGAGTCGCTGAGTTAGGTGATTGATTACCATTTTTTCCTGTTTTTTGTTTGTGTGTGTGTGTGTGTGTGTTTTAGGTAGGACTATAGAGCTATAAACTACCCTCTCAACACTGCTTTCATTATGTCCCATAGCATTTGCATTGTTGTGATTTTATTGTAATTAGTCTCCTGAATATTTTTAATTTCTTCTTTGTTCACATTTATAACCCAATCAACTTTCAAGTGTTTGAATTTTTTTTGGAATTTTTTTTTTAAAAATATATTTTATTGAATTTTTACAGAGAGGAAGGGAGAGAGATAGAAAGTCAGAAACATCGCTGAGAGAGAGAGACATCGATCAGCCGTCTCCTGCACACCCCACAGTGGAGATGTGCCCGCAAGCAAGGTACATGCCCCCGACCAGAATTGAACCTGGGACCCTTCAGTCCGCAAGCCGACGCTCTATCCACTGATCCAAACCAGTCTCGGCTGGAATGTTTTTATTGTGGTTTATTTTTAATCTTATGCTATTGTGATCTGAGAAAATTTTTTATATGATTTCAATATTTTTGAATTTGGGGAGACTTTTCTTTTGATCCAATATGTGGTCTATTTTGTCCTGGGTGCACTTGAGAAGAACATATATTCCTTGGCTTTGGGGTGATATGCTCTGAAGTTGTCAATTAGGTCCATCTGATGTAGTGAGTTGTTTAGAATTGATGTTTCTCTGCTTATTTTTTGTCTAGAGTATTTATCCAATGATGTCAGTGGTATATTAAAGTTGTCTACTATGATTGTATTGTTGTTGATCTCTCCCTAGATATCTTACAGGAGGTTTTTTTTTTTTTAATATATTTAGGTGCTCATTTATTGGTTTCATATATGTTTACCAGTGTTATATCTTCTTGTTGAATTGCTCCTTTTAGTATTATGTAATGGCCTTCCTTATCTCTTGTGATAGCCTTTACTTTGAGGTCTATTTTATCAGATATAAGTACCGCCACCCCCAGCTTTTTTCTTATTTCTATTTCCATGAAAAATCGTTTTCCATCCCTTCACTCTAAGTCTATGTGAGTCCTTTGCTCTGAGGTGGGTCTCTTGTAGACAGCAAATATATGGGTCATGTTTTCTTATCCATTTAGCTCTCCTATGTCTTTTGATTGGTGTATTTAACACATGTAAGTTTAATGATATTATTGACAAGTTCATGTTTGTTGTCATATTTTTCCTTAGTGTTTGTGTTTCTTCTTGCCTTTCTCTTTACAGCAGTCCCTTTAGCATTTCTTGCATTGTTGACTTGGTACTGATAAACTCTCTTATTCCCCCCCCCTTTTTTTTTGTCTGTGAAGCTTCTGATTCCACCTTCAATTTTGAATTACAGCCTTGCTGGGTATAGTATTCTTGGTTTCAGACCCTTGCTTTGCATTACTTCATATATTGCATTCCATTCCCTTCTGGCCTGGTGTGTTTCTGTTGAGAAATCTGTTGATATTCTAATAGGAGAACCCTTGTAGGTAACTTTCTGTCTCTCCCTGGTAGCCTTTAAGATTCTTACTTTGTTGTTAGTGTTCAACAATTTAATTATGGTGTGTCTTGGTGTCAATCTTTTGGGGTTCAGCTTGTTTGGGACTCTGTATACTTCTTGGATTTGCTTAGTTTTTTTCTTGCCAATATCAGGGAAGTTTTCTGTCATTATTTCTTCAAATAGGTTTTCTATTCCTTGCTTCTCGTCCTCTCCTTCTGGGATCCCTATTAATCAAATGTTGTTTTGTTTTGAGTTGTCCCAAAGCTCCATTAGGCTCTCTCCTTTTTTTATGTCTTTTTTTCAGTTGCTGCTGTGTTTGTGTGTTTTTTCCTACCTTGTCTTCTAATTGGCTGATGCAGTCCTCAGCCTCTTCTAGACTACTCTTTATTCCTCCCATTGTGTTCCTTATTGCAGCTATGTCCTTCTTCATCTCCTCTTGGTTTCCTTTTATGTTGGTGACATTCTCATTCAGCTCCTTATAGTTCTCATTGAGTTGTGTGTATTTGTCATCCATCTGATTAAACATTCCTAAAACTATTGCTCTGAATTCTTTTTCTGATGAGCTGCTGACTTCAATTTCATTTAACTCCCTTTCTGGTGATTTTTCTTGTTCTTTCCTTTGGGGATTGCTTTTTTGCCTTCCAATGTTTTCCTGTAATGTTTTAATTGTAGATCCAATTGCTTTCCTACCCAGTTTTTTTGAGGATGGTGCTACTGGTGTATTCTCTCAGTTCTCCTGTGCTTGTTAATCTATTTTAATTTCCTAGTTGTGCTAAGTGGGTTCTCTTGAGGTAGATCTGTGAGCTTAAGCAACACACCTTTGGTGTCTAGAAGTCGCAGCTGTGGAGTGGTGTGTCCCTATTTTTGCTCTTTTGCACTCTTCATTGAGATCATGTGTGCCCAGTGGGTACTCACAGTGCCACCAAGGACCCATGTGTCAGGGTGATGTGTTTCAGGGAGCCTACACTCTGGAGATGTGTGACTCTGGTGCACAGAGTTACAAAATCACACCCTCGAGGGCTCCCAGTGGCTTCCAGTCACTGCCTAGGGAGTGGACCACCAGAAATGCGCTGATGTGGGTGTTCCGTAAATGCACTGATGTAGGTTAGCTGTAAATGCTCCAATACAGGCACACCATAATCGTGTCCAAGTGAGCTCACCATAAAGGCATTGTTGCCAGCACGCTGTTACTGCACTGATGTGGATAAGAGCTCTGTCAACTGAGGAGGAGGAGGTTGCACTCACTGCTTTGTAGGTGGAGGTCCCAGGGTCCACAGTTTTACAACTCTGGCAGCAGGATTGTGGTTGTAGTGGCTGCAGGGTCATAGGGAAGCTCCAAGGCCTGTCTGGTTGGTGGTGTTCATGATTTCCCACAGAAAGGCCATTTCCCATTCATGATGGTGTGGAGTCCCCGCCAGAATCCTGCAGTCTTGGGAGTGCCTTTTGTGGTGGCAGTCTCTCCTTTTCCAAGAGAGCCTGGACTGCTAGCCCCTGCTGCTCCTGTGAGATTCAACTGTCCCTTACTCACACACACACCACACACATCCACACACTCTTCTTTCATCCCTTCACCCACTTCCTCTCCCTCACCTTCGTCCTAGTAACTGCCATCTTCTGCTGGAGTCTCATGAGTAGTTTTTTTAAAAAAATATTAACAAAATTGATAAACCAATACATAGATTAAGAATAAAAACACACAAATAAACGAAACAATTGAAAGTGGAGACATCAAAACTGATAAAACAAAAATTAAAAAACCGGTTTGGCTCAGTGGATAGAGCGTCAGCTTGTGGACTGAAAGGTCCCAGGTTCGATTCCGGGCAAGGTCATGTACATTGGTGGCTGGCACATCCCCATCAGGGGGCATGCAGGAGGCGGCTGATCGATGTCTCTCTCTCATCTTTGTTTCTAGCTTTCTATCCGTCTCCCTTCCTCTCTGTCAAAAATCAATAAGATACATTTTTTAAAAAAGTCATAAGTGACTACTACAATCATTTTTATGCAAACAAAACTAGAAGAAAGTGCTGTCGAAAAGATCTGGCCAGAATTAAGGGAATACTGAGTTGTATGGTGATTGAGTACAGGGCATTTTTCCATCACATGCCTAACTGACATCAAAATTCCTGTGCAGAGACAACACTTTACAGCCCAAATCTTGGTCTGTTTTGATCTGATGATCTCTACTAGTCTTATCCTGACAAGAGCCTGAGATGTTATCTCATCCTAGAGGTCTGTGGGCACCCCGCAGATGCAATATGACCTTTGTGTAACCTTTTGTTGAGTTGTCTCAGTCCCAGCACTGGCACTACATTTAAATCTGTATCAGTCTGCTGAACACCACTCTTTCCCCATACCTGGTGACTCATTGAGTACATATATAATGAAACTTGCATACTGGCAGAGGCTTTTTCCGTGACTAAGCCCAACAAGCATTCAGCAGGCAGAGGCAAATCTCAGGGTGCCTTTGGCCTTTTGCTGACATTCCCTTAAGCTTGGTGCTGGTTGAAACCAAATTTGATATATATGTTGGCTTCTTCCACATACCCAGCAGAGGCAGCCATAAAATGTGGATTGCTTTGAGTTCCAAGCAGTTGGCTGAAGACCAGTCACAGACAGTGTCTGACATTAATCTGAACCAGAGTCCTTTGTAAGAAACCCTAGAATCAACACACCTTATAGCAGACTTCAGATCACATCAGAGAAGTACCCAATTCACTTTATAAGCAGCACATCCAAAGGAGTATCTCAGCAGGTTCCAGACCCTATGGGGGCAAATTCCAGTTTTGGTAGTCAGCATTTGCACAGCGACTTGCACATTGTGGTTGGGAACAATCTTCATAGGCAGCCTGAGGGTCAACCACACTCACAGAGAGGCCAACAGCAATCAAGACTCAACTACAACAAGAGGGCTCACATAACCCACACATGGGACATTCCTATTGTACTTTCCATGTTATCAAGGAGACTGTGCTACTAAGCTTCTTCACAGGACACCTACTATCTAAAGTCACCTTACCAAGACTGGGAAACAGCAGATATATCTAGTACACAGAAACAAACACAAAGAGGCAGCCAAAATGAAAAGACAAAGAAAGATGTGCCAAATGAAACAACAGGAGAAATACCAATAAAAAGAACAAAATGAAATGGAGGCAAGCTATATACAGAGTTAAAGATAGTGCTTATGGAGATGCTCAAGAAACTTGGGGAATAATGGATAAACCCATTGTTAACTTAAAGAGAAAGTAAGTATAAATAAGGACATAGAAAGTATAAAAAAGCAATCAGAAATGAAGAATACAATACCAGAGATGAAGAATACAGTAGAAGGAATTAACAGCAGGCTAGATGAAGCAGAGGATCAAATAAGTGAATTAGAGGACAAGATAACAATAAGCATCCAAGCATCTAAGCAAAGAGAATTTCAAAAATGAGGGTAGTGTAAAGAAGCTGTGAGTCAACATGAAGTGTAACAACACTGACATCATAGTGGTACTAGAAAGAAAAAAGACAGAGCAATGAGTCAAGAAATTATTTGAAGAAGTAATGACTGAAAACTTTCCTAACCTGGGGAAGGATAAAGACAAACAAGTCCAGAAAAACAAACAAACAAACAACAACAACAAAAACCCACAGTGCTCAAGAAGATGAAGCCAGAGGTCCACACCAAAACATATCATAGTTAACATGGCAAAGGTTAAAGAGAAAGATAGAATCTTGAAAGCAGCAACACAAAGACAGTTACCTAAAAGGGAATTCCTATAAGACTCAGTTGATTTCTCAAAACATTTCTGACCAAAACAGATTAGCATGAAATATTCAAAGTGCTGACAAGCAGAACATACAACCAAGACTATTCCACAATGGTTATTATTTAAAAGTGAATGTGAAATTAAAAAAAAATCCCAGATAAGAAAAAGTTAAGTGAGTTCATTACCACCAAACCTGTATTACAAGAAATGTTAAAGGGCCTTCATTATGAAAAAAGGAGCCAAAACTGGTTTGGCTCAGTGGATAGAGCATCAGCCTGTGGACTGAAAGGTCCTGCTTTCGATTCCGGTCAAGGGCATGTACCTTGATTGCGGGCACATCCCCAGTAGGGGCATGCAGAAGGCAGCTTATCAATGTTTCTCTCTCATTGATGTTTCTCACTCTCTATCTCTCTCCCTTCCTCTCTGTAAAAAAATCAATAAAATATATTTAAAAAAAAGAAAAAAGGGAAAAAGGGAACATAGTTATAAAAAATAAAATGGCAACAAATATATACCTAACAATAACCACTTTATTTATTTTTCAAAGCAAGAATTTTGTTTTTTATTAATTTTCACTATAAATGTAATAGTAAAAAGAAAGATGTTTTGTGGCCAATACAAGTGATAACAAGAGAAAAATGATTTAACATGCTTTGTCACCAGGTTTACAGAATTCTTATATATATGGCTTATTTTGAAAGTGTACCAGGTCAAACAAAGATAGAAAACTATAGTGTAAATTAGTATCAAAGACCTTCTATCATTAGCAAATGTGTTGTGGGCTACCTTGAAAATTCTTATTTAGAGTAGAATATATGTTTACTTTTTTGTTTAGTAACTAATTTCTTGAATCAAACTTTCTTCAACAATAACCACTTTAAATATAAATGGCTTAAATGTTCAAATCAAAATACATAAAGTAGATGAATGAATTAAAAAAAATACATAGGTATGCTGTCCGAAGTAGACAGACACCAGAATGAAAGACACATGTAGGCTGAAAGTTAAAGAATGGAAAAATATATTACAAGCAAATGGAAATTTTCAAAAAGCTGGAGCAGCAATACCTATATCAAAAAATAGACTATAGCCGAAACCAGCTTGGCTCAGTGGATAGAGCATCAGTCTGGGGACTGAAAGGTCCCAGGTTTGATTCCGGTCAAGGGCATGTATCCTGGTTGCAGGCACATCCCCAGTAGGGAGCGTGCAGGAGGTGGATGATCGATGTCTCTCTCTCATCCATGTTTCTAGTTCTCTATTCCTGTCCCTTTCTCCCTGTAAAAAAATCAATAAAATATATTTTTCAAATAGACTATAAAATAAAAACTATTATGAAATACAAAGGACAGCACATAATGATAAAGGGATCAACCCATTAAGAAGTTATAACACTGTAAACATTTATGTACACAACATAGGAGCACCTATATATATAAAACAAATCTTGATGGACATAAAGGAAGAGATCAACATTAATTTATATTAGTGGAAATATCAACACAGAAAATCAACAAGGAAATTGTAGCCTCAAATGACACACTAGACCACATGAACTTTATTGATATTTTTAGAGCATTTCACCCCAAATCAGCAGAATATATGTTATTTTCTATTGTACATAGCATATTTTCTAGGATATACCACATGTTAAGACATAAAACAAGTCTCAATAAATTAAAGAATATTGAAATTATATAAAAAATCATCTGTAAACACAATTGTAAGTAACTAAAAATCAATTACAAGAAAAAATAAAAAGCACAAAAACATAGAGGCTAAATAATATGTTACTAAACAATGAATGGATTCACAGTGAGATCAAGGAAGAAACCAAAAGATACCTTGAGACAAATTAAATTGATAATACAAAAATCTATGGGGTACAGTTAAAGATTCCTAAGAGGAAAATTTATAGCATTACAAGCCTAATTTAGGAAACAAAAACAAATCTAAAATAAAAAAATATATCTGCACCTAAAGAAATTAGAGAAAGTATAACAAAACAAACTCCGAAGTGAATAGAAAAAAAAAGTAAATAATAATAACCAACATAGAAATAAATGAAATGAACTCTAAAAAAATCAATACAAAATATCAATGAAACCAAAAGTGGTTTCCTTGAAAAAAAATAAAGAAGATTGATATACTATTAACCAGACTCATCTAGAAAAGAGAAAATATCCAAATAAATACAATTAGAAGCAAAAGAGAAGTAACAACTGATACCACATAAATACAAAGGATCATAATCAGATACTGTGAAGAACAAACTGGACATTCTAGAAGAATGGACAAATTTCTAGAAACATACAATCTTCCAAAACTGAAACAAGAAGAAAGTGAAAATCTGAACTGGCTTATTATAACTATCTAGAGGAATGGTGCATGGCATTCATGCACTGGTGAGGGGGTGGTGGAGTCCATAGCCAGGCCTGCATCTTCTCTCAGTCTGGGACCCCTCGGGGGATGTCCGAGTAAGCCAGCAGTCAAACATCCCCTGAGAGGTCATTAGTGCTGCTGCAAAGGCGGGAAAGGCCCTCGCCACTACCACTGTGGTCATCAGCCACAAGCCCAGCTTCTGGCTGAGTGGTTCTCCCCCTGTGGAAGCACACTGACCAGCAGGGGACAGCCCCTGTGTTGAGTGGCTGCTCCCTGGTGGTCAGTGTGGGTCATAGTGATCAGTCATTCAGCAGTTGGCTCATTTTGCATATTGGCCTTTTATTATATAAGACTAGAGGCCTGGTGCATTAAATTCGTGCACGGGAGGGGGGTGTCCTTCAGCCCTGCCTGCTCCCTTTCAAATTTGGGACCTCTTGAGGGATGTCCTACTGCCTGTTGTGAGAGGGATGTCCAAGTGGGCCTAAACGGGCAGTCGGACATCCCTCTCACAATCCAGGATCCCAACTGCTCACCTCTTGCCCTCCTGATTGCTCCTAACCACTTATTCCTGCCAGCCTGATCACTCCCTAACCACTCCCCTACCAGCCTTATTGATGCCTAACTTCTCCCCCTGCCAGCCTGTTTGCCCCTAACTGCCCTACCCTGTGGGCCTGGTCACCCCTAACTGCCCTCCCCTGAAGGCCTGGTCATCTCTAGCTACCCTCCCCTGCAGGCCTAGGTCTCCCGCAACTTCCTTCCCTGCAGGCCCTGTCACCCCCAACTTCCTGCCTCTGCTGGCCTGGTCACCCCTAACTGTCCTTCCCTGCAGGTTTGATCACCCCCAGCTGTCCTCCCATGTAGGCCTGGTCCTTTCGAACTTCCTTCCCCTGCTGGCCATCTTGTAATGGCCATCTTGTATCCACATGGGGGCAGGATCTTTTGACAACATGGGGATAGTCATCTTACGTGTTGGAATTATGGTCAATTTGCATATTACTCTTTTATTAGATAGGATTGAGGCCTGGTGCATGGGTGGGGGACAGTTGGTTTGCCCTGAAGGGTGTCCTGGATCAGGGTGGGTGTTCCCTTGGGGCATGGGGAGGCCTGAGTGATGGGCCTGTGGTGGTTTGCAGTCTGACCATGCCCCCAGAGACCCAAGTGGAGGCCCTGAAATCTAGGATTTATTTATCTTCTACAACTGAAACTTTATAGCCTGGAGCGGAGCCAAACTTTCTGCTCACACAGCCATTGAAACATTGTTGCTTAAAGGGGAGGCCTGCTGGCCTGGTTGTGTGGAAAGCTTGGCTTTCTCTATTTCCAGGGACAACTCAAGCCTCCCTCTCTCTGTGGCTACCTCTGTAACAGAGGTATGGTCAATTTGCATATTACTTTTTTATTAGATAAGATGATATTAAAGCAGTAATAAAAAAATTCAAAAGACAAAAGTCTGGGACTGGCTTGCTTCACAGATAACCTTTACCAAAAGCTCAAAAGGGAACTAATATCTATCCTTCTCAAACTATTCCAAAAAATTCAAGAGGAGAGAAGACTTCCAAGCTCATTGTACAAGACCAGAATTATCCTAATTCCAAAACCAGATAAAGGCGCTACAAATAAAAGGAAATTATAGGTCAATACCCTGATGAACATAGATGCTAATATCTCCAATAAAATATTAACAAACCAGATCCAACAATGCATTAAAAATATCACACCATGATCAAGTGGAATTTATTTCTTTTGATGCAAGTTATGTACGATATCCAAAAATTAATGTAATATACCACACAAACAACATGAAAGATTAAAATTATTTGATCATATCAATAGATAAAGAGAAAGCATTCATTAAAATCCAGCATCCATATAAGATATTCTCAGTAAAGTGGAAATGGAGCGATCATACATCCATAAAGGATGTGTATGAAAAACCTATAGCCAATGTAATAGTCAATGAAAAAAAAACTGAAAATGTTTCTCTTAAGATCAGGAACAAGACAAGGATATCCACTTTCACCACTAAGTCAACATAGTACTAGAAGTTTTAACCAACACAATAAAATAAAAAGAAGAAGTAAAAGCATTCACATGGGAAAGGAATTAATAATAACTGTTATATTATTTGCAGATGACATGATACTGTATATTGAGAACCTTAAACATTCCACAAATAACTATGAGAATTGAAAGATAAAATCAATAAACTAGCATGATACTATCAGAAAGGAAAACTAAGAAAACAATCCTATTTACAATGTCATAAAAAATAAAATAACTAGAAATAAATTTAATCAAGGAGGTAAAACACCTATACTCAAAAAATTTTAAGGAAGAAATTGAAGAAGATACAAATAAATGGGAGCATATATCATATTTATGGATAAAAAGAACTAACATTGTTAAAATGCCCAAAACAACCAAAGCAATTACTAGATTCAATAAAATTCATATCAAAATAACAATAGTGAATTTCACAGAATTAGAACAAATAATTCAAAAATTTATAGGGAGCCACAAAGGACCCCAAGTAGCCAGAGCAATCCTGAAGAACAAAGTTGGAAGTATCATGCTACCTGACAGCAAACTACACTACAAGGCTATAGAAACAAAACAGCTTGGTACTGGCATAAAATACAGACATAGTAATCAATGAAACAGAATACAGAAGCCAGAAATGAATTCACTCCTATATGGTCAATTAATATTTGGCTAAGAAGGCAAAAACATATAATGTGGTAAAAAGTCTATTCAATAAACGGTGTGGGAAAATTAAACAGAATAAACTCTAGACTATTAAATACTTAAATGTACAATTCAATACTATAAACTTCCTAGAAGAAAACATAGGAAGTAAAATCTCAAACATTCTTGTAGCAATATTTTTTTCCGGTTATATCTACACAAGAAAGGAAAACAAAGGGCAGGGGAAATGGGAATACATCAAACTAAAAACTATTAGCCCATCCAAGGAAGCAATCAGAAAAATGAAAACACAAACTAGTGGATGGGAGAACATATCCTCCAATGATACATGTAACAAGGAGGGGACATCCAAAATTTATTTATATATATTATCAGACAAGTCAACATCAAAAACCAAAAAAATTCAATTAAGAAATGAGAAAAGGTCTGAGTAGATACTTCTTCATTATGGCCAATATACATATAAAAAGATGCCCAACATTATTAATCATCAGAGGAATGCAAATTAAAACCACAATGGGATATCACTTCACAACTGTCAGAATGGCTATCATCAACAAATCAAAAAATAAGTGAAGAAAGGGAACCCTCATGCACTGTTGATGGGAATTCATATTGGGGTAACCACTGTGGAAAATAGTATGGAGTTACCTAAAAAAAAAAAAAATGGAATTCCCTATGACCCAGTGATTCCCTAGGAATTTATTCAAAAAAGCCTGAAGCATTAATTTGAAAGAATATATGCACCCCTATCTTCATTGCAGAGTTATTTACAATAGTCAAGATTTGGAAGCGCAAGTGTCCATCATTAAATGAATGAATAAAGCAACTGTGGTATATTTACACAATTGATGTAAAAATATAGAAAAGTTTACCCATTGTGACAGTGGGATAGACCTGAAGTATACTATGTTAAGTGAAATAAGCCAGTCATAGAAATATAAGTACCATATGATTTCACTCATATGTTGAACAAACTGAGCTACCAAGCAAAATAGAGACAGACTCACAGAGAACAGTCTGACAGTTTATTGGGGAAGGCTGTGGGAGAGGAGGGATAGAGAAAAAAAAATGGAAAAAAAATAGAAAGAACTCATGGACATAGACAACAGGGGCAAGAGGGTTGGTGAAAGTGGAAGGAACTATGGGGGACTAAATGGTAAAATAAAAAAAAATGAAATACAAAAATAAAAACAAGAAAATGTATTTCCTGAAGTAAAATAAAATAATATTTTTAAAACAAAACTTTTTCAACACTTATTTCACAATCTAACTCAGGTTAATGTGGGACTCTACACAGTCATTCAGACATCCAGAATCATTTATCTTGTAACTCTACACTCCTCTTGGCACTTGGAGTTCTCTATATGCTGGTGGTCAGTGGGGAAAGTGAAGGATGATTGCACAGGGCAGTTCCTAAGAGTTAAGCTGCAAAGTATGCACATTCCTTCTTCTCATATTCTCTTGACATTAGTCTATACCTAAGAGTAAAGGAGGCTGGGAAATTCCCAGAAAAAAAACACACACACAAATGGATATTCATGAGTACCAATAGTACCAATAATCTCTGACATTTATGTAGAAGTCCTTGGTTAATTGTGAGAAACTATATGTATTAAGGGACATCATATTGTTTTTAAACTTGTAGCCTCTCTGAGTCCCTATCTCAATCTTTAGTAGGTTGGAAACAGAAACACTGAACTCACTTAAATAAAATTTAAGCTGGGTTTTTCTGGTCCAGTGTTTTCCAAACCTGTCTCATGATGAGAATCACCTGGTATACTTGTTAAAATACATATTCCTGAATCCCAACTAAGAACTGCTAAGCCAGAATTTCCAGAAATTTATAGGTAAATCTTTATATTTAACTAGTGCTCTAAGTAATTTTTATCACAATGGATGCTTGAGAAACACTGTTGTAGACTATCAGTCACTGTGCTCTATCACACATTAACTCATTTATTCATCTACTGCCCAAATACTGACTTTGTACCAGTACTGGGCTAAGCTAAGTGACTCAGCAAGGAAGCATAGAGCAATTTCTTTTTAAAAAATATATATATTTATTGATTTTTTACAGAGAGGAAGGGAGAGGGATAGAAAGTCAGAAACATCGATGAGAGAGAGACATCCATCAGCCGCCTCCTGCACACCCCCTACTGGAGTTGTGCCGTCAAGCAAGGTACATGCCCCCGACTGGAATCGAACCTGGGACCTTTCAGTCCACAGGCTGACGCTCTATCCACTGAGCCAAACCAGTCTCAGCATAGAACAATTTCTAAATACATTTAAAAGTAAGAGAGCATGCACACTACATACATGCACATCGTTGGTACTGATATTCCACATATCCAATTTTGTTTAGAAAACAATTTTAGTGTGATAGCCACTCATCATAGTTGCTCTCTTGGATCTCAGTTTATCAAGGTAAATGGATATATATTATCCTCCCTCCTCCCCTCCCCCAGCATGTTGCAGTTTAAAGTTAAAGATAATTTCTGACGTGGTTGTAGATTACTTCTGTGGCCTTAGATATGTCATCACTTCCCACTTCCTCTGAACCTCATTCTGTATCTCTGGAAAATGGGGATAATTATATCTAGTCCACAGGAATGTTGAAAGATTAAATGAGGCCCTAGCTGGTTTGGCTCAGTGGATAGAATGATGGCCAGCACACTGAAGGGGATTCCAGGTTCTATTCTGGTTAAGAGCACATGCCTGGGGTTACAGGCTCAGTTGTCAGTAGAGGGCGTGCAGGAGGCAGCCAATTAATAATTCTTCTCATCATTGATGTGTGTTTTTTTTCTCTCTCTCTCTCTCACTCTCCTTTCCTTTCTAATATATGTATTATATCTAAACAGGTTAAATGAGTAGAAAAACTGAAAAGAACTCTTATCAACTGGCAGATACTTTTTGAAAATGAGATTTGTTTCCCTACCTAATTTTGCTGTTGCCTTATAGTAGCTCCATTTACCCAGTAAAAGAACAAAACTTCTGAGGGTACTGAGTCAAAAGAATAGAATGAATGCTCTATCTCATCCAGACTCCTAAATTTATCATTTATTTCATCTCTTTGGGGTTCATTTTTGCCAGTTTCTGAAGAATGCATTTGGACCTTTGAGTTTCCTGATTTCTGACTCTTGAACCAAACATGACATCTTTGAGGTTGGAAATCCATTTAATCTTGGCAAAGTCACAACATCTTGTTTCAAAGAAAAGGGGAGTTAAAATTTTCTATCCCACAATATCTTAGGGAGTTTTATAACCAAAGCTTATACGACATTTTTGGAGCTGAATACACTCTTACAACAGAACCTTTGGATGATTTAAGTGTAAATGAATTAGAAGGGTTCAGATCAGATTTCCCCTGAAATATACAAAGTTTAGAAATGGAAGGAGAAGATGCTCAGCCAAGAGCACTCTTGTTTGGGCAAGGCCCCCAGGGTGGCTGGGATCATCCAGCTTAGATTCCCCAGAATAATAGTAGAGCCAAGCCGTATTCTCAGTGTATTCCACTGAAAGAACAGGTCCTCGTGCCATGGAAGAGGTCCAGCACAATCTTATTGTTAGCTACAGGGAAAAGTAAATGGCTTAGAGAAATGGTAAAAAACATTGGAAGAGCATCAAGAGACATCCAGATTTGAGTTCTTCCATATTTCACCAATTCCATTTATGCCCAATCAATCAAAAACAAAGTCTTGTAGATTGTTCACAAGATTCCTTAATAAATCTAACCTATTTGGCACTGTAAGTACCATTTGCCTGAGTTTTTGTATTATCATTTCTATCATAGATCTTCAACAGCTTCCTGCTTGGTTTCTCTGTCTTCTTTCAGACTCTTTTCAGTCCATATTTCACACTGAAGTCACAGTAGTCCAAGAACACAAATTTCATCATCCATGGCTTCCCCTTTCCTATAGGATAACATCTAAACACCTTTCATGTGGTATAATTATACTTACCTTTGTGATCTGAACTTGATCTTATCTTTCCATTCTAATGCTCTTTAACTCATACTTTAATTAAAAGCAGACATCTTAAAGTTTCCTTAATTCCAATAATAGATCTCTAGGCATCTATATCTTCATATCTATCATATATGTTAAACCGTTAATGGACCATAATATAAACAATAAAACAAACAAATCTTCTGGCTTTAAAAATACTAAGTGGCTGGGGGGGGGGGGAGAAAATGGCGGCAAGTATACTGATGTGTCTGGAGCTTTGTCGGGGGGCAGAGGGAGAGAGAGCAGCTGAGAGTCGCACTGGGAGTGTTTGTTGTCAAGTTAAGAGTCAGTTATCCTCCAGGAGAAGGTGGGGGACTGCTGGACGGGGCTCTCCCGGCCAGGCAGCACCACTGCCACCGGGATTTTGTCGGCTAGAGCCACCAGCGTGAACACGGAGACCACGCCATCTTGCAGAGGAAGGTGGATGTTTGCAGAGGTCTGAAGCCGGCGGCTGGGGCACCCATCGAGCAGCCGGGGACCCGGGGACCCAGAACTCGGCTCTCCAATCGGCGCAGACACGCGGCGGAATCAGAGATCCACAGAGCACAAGGAAAGGTCAGATTTCCCCTGAGAAAAGAGGGAGGTGGATGTCTGCGGAGGTCTGAAAGGTGCAGCTGGTGGAGGCACCCACCGAACATCGGTAGACCCAGAGCATGGCTCTCCAGGCCACACAGACGCGCGGGCAGCAGATTCAGAGATCCACATGGCGCATGGAAAGGTCGGATTTTGCCTGGGTTAGGGTGAGGTCTCCTACCCGCCCCCCCTCCCTCTCCCCCGCAGGGCAGAGAGCGCACACTGTGGGAGCCTGGCTGGGGGAAAGCGGCCTCTGGGGAGGACCTCGGAGGTGGGCAGGGCGTGATCCCTGAGTGTGGAGGCAGACACTCCGAGCTGTTGACAGAGGAGAGCTCTGGAAAATGACTCTTTTTTTTCTGGGGCAGAGGGACAGCCTGGGAGTTATTACAGTGTCCCAGCTGCAAAACCCCCACAAACTGGCTTTCAGAACCAGAGTAGCAGGATCTGAGCACAGCCTAGACAGGTCCTGTGCTTTGTTTCAGAGATCAATTCCGAAACACTGCCACCCAGTGGATGACACACAAATTGACTCTAGCATAACCAAAAAAGAATAAAGAGATTAAAACACCAACAGGGGAACACAGGGAACTGCAATACCTTCCCTACTGGGAATCAGGAGTTCCAAGCAGAATAATAGTGGAAGTGAATTACCATTCTATTTTTTTCTTTTACCTTTTTTTTTTTAAATTTTAATTTTAATTTTTCATTTTTACATATTTTAATTAAAAGATTATTTTTTCTTTCCACCTCAATTGATTTTACCTTTTTAATTATTATATTTTTGTTTTAAACTAGTATTATTAATTAGTAATAGTACTTTACCTTTTTGGAAAAAAAACAAGTGTCATTTTGTTTTCTCTTTATTTTATTTCGGGATTAGAGTTCTACATTCTATTTTCATCTTTCCTTTATCATAATTTTACTCCAACTCAACTCTACCTTTATGCCGACACTTTCCTCCTAACTTTCCGCATTTTGTTGTCTTGTTTCTCTTTCCCTTTTCCAACTTTAGTTTCTCCTATTCTTTCTCTTTACCTGGTTAAAATTTCACCCCACTTATATATCTAATTTCAAATCCCCTACTACAAGTCCATAAAAACCTCTCTCTTCTTGTCTTCACTAGCCAGAAAGTTGTTTTTTTTCTCTATCCTTTTGTTACTATTTACCTGAACAGTGATTATATCGATTTTCTGAACTTTTTCGTGAGATTGTTTTAGTGCATTCTACTTGTTTTATTTTGTTTTTTACTTACTTTGTTTTTTACCTCTCTTTTCCTTCGCCTCCCTTGATACCAGTTGTTATCTGCAGTTTGTATTAATCTGCAGTTTGGTTGCTGGCCTTTATTGGGAGTAGTGATGGTTCTATGGGAGTTCTCTCCTGACATCTATATTTTGTTCCACTTTTATCTCTTATCTGCTTTCTGTTCTCTTGGACTTTGTTTCTCTTTCTCTTTTCTTTTTCTTCTCCTTTTTTAAAATTTTATTTTATTTTATTTATTTATTTATTTATTTATTTATTTATTTATTTATTTATTTATTTATTTTTCTCCCTCTCCCAATTTGATTTTGGGACTTCTTTCATTTCTTTCCCCTCAATTTCCTCTTCCTCTTTCTATACTTACCCCTAATTTGTCTTTCATTGGTGGTCACCTTATTGGTGATTATTAACATTGTGAATACAATTCTGTTCAGTGCCTTGTGGGCTGTACCGAGTCATGTTGTAGTTTGTGCCTTTGAATCAATGTAGGAGAGAGACCTACATAACCAGACACCCGGAGAAGAAAAACTATGGGCAGAAGAAGAAACAGCCTGCATACTACAGATAGGCAAGTATCACCAGAAAAGGAAGTAAATGAAATAGAAGCAGAAATAACCCTGCCAGAGAAAGAGTTCAGAGGAATGATCATAAGGTGGATGAAAAGAATGGAAGACAATATCTACTATGTGAGTAAGAGCCAAGAGGAAATGAAGAAGAAGGAAGAAGAAATGCAGAAGCAGCAAGAAGAAATGCATAAGATGCAGGAAGAAATGCATAAGCACCTAAAAGAAATGCAGAATAATCAAGAAGAAATGAAAAATGACATCACTGCTATAAAGAACTCAAAGGAAAGCATCAAAAGTAGACTAGAAGAAGCAGAGGACCACATCAGTGAGCTAGAAAAAAATACCCAAGTACAGAAGCTTCTAGAAAAAAAAGTTAAAAAAGCAAGAGTAGATCCTAAGGGAACTTTGGGATAACATGAAACAAAACAACATCTGCATAATTGGGGTTCCAGAAAGAGTGGACACTGAACAAGGATTAGAGAACCTGTTTGAAGAAATAATGACAGAAAATTTCCACAATAAAGGACGGAAAAACCCACACAAATCCAAGAAACTCACAGAGTCCCAAGCAAAATTAACCCCAAGAAACCAACACCAAGGCACATTGTAATTAAATTGGCAAACACCGATGACAAAGTAAGAATGTTAAAAGCAGCCAGAGAGAAACAGAAAGTTACCTACAAAGGAACCCCCATAAGACTAGCTACTGACTTCTCAACAGAAACTCATCAAGCCAGAAGGGAATGGAATGAAATATATGAAGTCATGCAAAGGAAGGGTCTGAATCAAAGAAAACTGTACCCTGCAAGACTCTCAATCAAAATTGAAGGTGAAATCAGAAGCTTCACAGACAAAAAAGTACTAATGGAATATATTACCACCAAACCAGCAATGCAAGAAATGTTAAAGGGTCTGCTATAATAAAAAGAAAGAGGAAGCGAAGATGGAACTCAGGGGTAAGGACTAAAAATGGCAACAGGTAAGTACTTATCGATAATAAGTTTAAATGTAAACGGATTAAATGCTCCAATCAAAAGACATACAGTAACCTATTGGATAAGAAAACATGATCCATATATCTGCTGTCTGTAAGAAACCCACCTCAGGAAAAGAGATGCACACAGATTGAAGGTGAAGGGATGGAAGATGGTATTTCAGGCAAATGGGAATGAAAAAAAAAAAGCTGGGGTTGCAATACTTATATCTGACAAATTAGATCTCAAAGTGAAGGACATAACAAGATATAAAGAAGGCCACTACATAATACTAAAAGGAACAATCCAACAAGAAGAAATAACTCTGGTAAACATATATGCACCCAATAGAGGAGCATCTAAATACATAAAAAAAGTATGGGAGGATATTAAGGGAGATATTGACAGCAATACAATCATAGTAGGAGACTTTAATACCCCACTGTCTCCATTGGACAAATCCTCTAAACAAAAAATCACCAAAGAAACATCAATCCTAAATGACTCACTAGAACACATGGAATGAATTAACATCTTCAGAACATTTCACCCCAAAACCACAGAATATACATTCTTCTCCAGTGCACATGGGTCATTTGCAAAGATAGATCATATGTTGGGTCATAAGAGAAGTCTCTTTAAATTCAAGAACAGAGAAATCATATCAAGCATCTTCAAAGACTACAGTGGCATAATGGAAATCAACTATAATAAAAACAATAGAAGGAAATCAAACACATAGAGACTAAACAGCAAGCTATTAAACAACGACTGGGTAACCAGAGAGATCAAGGAAGAAAAGAAAAATATCATGGCAAGAAATGACAATGACAACACAACAATACAAAATTTATGGGACACAGTGAAAGCAGTCCTGAGAGGGAAGTTCATAGCCCTACAAGCCTACTGCAAAACAAACAAACAAACAAACAAACAAACAAACAAACAAAAAACAGGAAACCATGGTAATAAATTACCTAACTCTACGACTCAAAAAGCTAGAATGAGAGCAACAAGAAAAGCCCCGTGTAAGCAGAAAGAAGGAAATAGTGAAGATCAGAGTGGCGATAAACAACTTGGAGACCAAAGAAACAATTCAAAAGATCAACAAAACCAATAGCTGGTTCTTTGAAAGGAAAACAAGATTGATGGACCTCTAGCCAGGCTCACCAAGAAGCTAAGAGAGAAGACCCCAATAAACAAAATCAGAAATGAAACAGGAGATATAACAACAGACCCTGTAGAAATACAAAGAATTGTTAAAAAAAAATATTATGAATGACTCTATTCCAACTAATTGGACAACCTGACAAAATGGACATATTCCTAGAAAAATATAACCTTCCAGAACTCAATGAGGAGGAATATAAACATCTCAATAGTCCAATAACTATGGAAGAAATTGAAGCAGTCATCAAAAAGCTTCCAGCAAATAAAATCCCAAGACCATATGGCTACACAGGAGAGTTTTACCAAACATTCATGGAAGAATTAAAATCTATCCTACTCAGACTATTCAAAAACATTCAAGAAGAAGGAACACTTCCAAACACTTTCTAAGAAGCTAGCATCACACTAATACGAAAACCAGAAAAAGACAACACAATGAAAGAGAATTAAAGGCCAATATCTCTCATGAACATAGATGCCAAAATCCTCAACAAAATTCTAGCAAATCGGATCCAGCAGTACATCAGAAAGATCAAACACCATGGCCAAGCAGGATTCATCCCAGGAATGCAGGGATGGTACAATATCCGCAAATCAATAAATGTGATACATCATATAAACAAATTGAGAGATAAAAATCACATAGTCATATCAATTGATGCAGAAAAAGCATTTGACAACATCCAATACTCTTTCTTGATAAAACTCTCAGCAAAGTGGGAATAGAAAGAACATACATACCTCAACATCATAAAAGCCATATATGATAAACCCACAGCTAACATCATACTCAATAGGCGAAAACTAAAACCATTTCCCCTAAGAACAGGAACAAGACAGGGATTCCCACTCTCACTTCTCCTGTTTGACATAGTATTAGAAGTATTAGCCATTGCAATTAGACAAGAAGAAGAAATAAATGGCATCCAATTTGGAAAAGAAGAAGTAAAGCTGTCCTTATCTGCAGATAACATGATATTGTACATACAAAACCTAAAGGACTCCATTCGAAAACTAATCAACTTAATTAATGAATTTGGTAAGGTAGCAGGATACAAAATTAATGCTAAGAAGTCTGTGGCATTTCTATACACTAATAGAAAAATTACACAAAGACGGACTCAAAAAGCAATCCCATTTACCATAGCACCAAAAATATTAAGATACCTACGAATAAACCTAATTAAAGGAATAAAAGAACTATATGTAGAAAACTACAGGACACTGAAAAAAGAGATTGAGGAAGATGTTAACAGATGGAAGAGCATACCATGCTCATGGATTGGGAAAATGAACATCATTAAAATGTCCATACTACCCAAAGCAATCTATATATTCAATGCACTACCCATTAAAATACCAACAACATATTTCACAGACCTAGAAAGAATTCTTCATAGATTCATCTGGAACAAAAAAAGACCACGAATAGCTACAGCAATTTTGAGAAAAAAGAATAAAGTATGTGGATCTCAATACCAGATTTCAAGCTGTACTACAAAGCAACTGTTGTCCAAACAGCCTGGTACTGGCACAAGAACAGACATATAGAGCAATGGAATAGAATAGAGGACCCAGATATCCACCCAAACCACTATGCTCAACTAATATTTGACAAGGGAGGCATGAACATTCATTGGAGCCAAGATAGCCTCTTCAATAAATGGTGTTGGGAAAATTGGACAGATACATGCAAAAAATGAAACTGGACCACCAACTTACACCAAATACAAAAATAAACTCCAAATGGATACAGGACTTAAACATTAGAAGAGAAACCATAAAAATACTAGAGGAATCCACAGGCAGCACAATCTCAGATATATGCTGAAAGAACTTCTTCACTGACACTGCTCCAAAGTCAATGGAAGCTAAAGGAAAAATAAACAAATGGGACTACATCAAAATAAAAAGCTTTTGCAAAGCAAAAGAAACCATCAACAAAACAAAAAGAAAGATCACTGTATGGCAGAACATATTTGCAAATAATATCACTGGTAAAGGTTTAATCTCCAAAATCTACAGCCAACTTATACAACTTAATAAAAGGAAGATAAATGATCAATAAAAAAATGGACAATGGACATAAATAGAACCTTTTTGAAAGACGACAGAAGGAAGGTCAAGAGACACATGAAAACATGTTCAAAGTCACTCATCATCTGAGTGATGCAAATCAAAATGACAATGCGATACCATCTTACTCTGGTCAGAATGGCAATCATCAACAAATCAACAAACGACAAGTGTTGGTGAGGATGGGGAGAAAAAGGAACCCTTGTGCACTGTTGGTGGGAATGCAGACTGGTGCAGCCACTGTGGAGAGCAGTATGGAGTTTCCTCAAAAAACTAAAAATGTATCTCCCATTTGACCCTGCAACCCCACTCTTAGGAATTTATCCTAAGAAATCACAAACACCAATAAGAAAGGATTTATTCACGCCTATGTTCATAGCAGCACAATTTACAATAGCCACAAATTGGAAATAGCCTAGGTGCCCGTCAGCAGATGAGTGGATCAGAAAACTGTGGTACATCTACACAATGGAATTCTATGCTGCCAGTAAAATGAAAGAATTCTTACCATTTGCAGCAACCTGTTTGGTACTGGAGAGCCTTATGCTTAGTGAAATAATCCAGTCAATGAAGGAGAAGCATCACATGATCTCACTCATTGGTGGATAATAAAGAACATTATAAACTGATGAACAAAAGGATAGATACAGAGGCAGTAAAGCTTCAAACAGTCTGTGAAATTACAGCAGGAAGTTTAAAGTTAGGTGAGGTAGGTAAGAGATCAATCAAAGGACTTGTATGCATGCATATAAGCATAACCAATGAACACAGACACTGGGGGGTTGGGTTATGCCTGGGAGGGAGGGGCGACAATGGGGAGATATGTATAAAAAATTAATTAAAAAAGAAAAAAGAAAAAATATTTTTCATGCAAATAGAAATGAGAAAAAGCTGGCATGGCGATACTTATAGTTGATCAAATAGGCTTCAAAGAAAATGCTATAACAAGAGATAAGGAAGGCCCTTACATAATACTAAAAGGAGCAATTCAACAAGAAGATTTAACTCTGATAAACATATATGTACCCAATAAAGGAGGACTCAAATATATAAAAAAACTGCTGGAAGGTATCAAGGGAGAGATCGACAATACAATCATAGAAGGGAACATTAATACACTACTGAAATCACTGGATAAATCCTCTAGACAAAAAAAATCAGCAAAGAAACAGTAATTCTAAATAACTCACTAGATCAGATTGATGTAATTGATATCTTCAGAGCATTTTATCCCAAAGCCAAGGAATGCAGTTTCTTTTCAAGTACACATGGGACATTTTCTAAATTAGATCACATATTGGGTCACAAGCAAAGTCTCCCCAAATTCAAAAAGATTTAAATCATATCAATCATTTCCCAGACCACAGTGGCATAATATTAGAAATATACTACATTGAAAACATTCCCAAATTTCAAACACTTGGAAGTTGAATAGCATGTTATTAAACAACGTTTAGGTTATTAATGAATTCAAAGAAGGAAGTTAAAATATCCTGGAGACTAATGACAATAAAAATACAATAATGCAAATGCCATGGAACACAATGAAAGCAGTGATGAGAGGGAAGTTTAGAGCTCTACATGCCTACCTCAAAAAACAAGGAAAACTGGTAATGAATTGCCTAACTCAACAACTCAAAGAATTAAAAAGAGAGCAGCAAGGACATCCTACTGTGAGCAGAAGAAAGAAAATAATAAAGATCAGAGCAGAAATGAATGACATAGAGACCAAAAAAAAAGTGATACAAGAGATCATTAAAACCAAGAGTTGGTTCTTCAAAAGAATAAACAAGATTGATGAAGCTTTAGCTAGGCTCATCTAGAAGCAAATATAGAGGACCCAAACAAACAGAAGTAAAAAATAAGAGAGGTGAAATAACAACAAACCCCTCAGAAATACAAAGGAATGTTAAATGATATTATAAACAATTCTATTCTAACAAATTATACACACCTAGAGGAAATGGACACATTCCCAGAAAAACACAACCTTTGAAAACTCACTCAGGAAGATTTTAAATATCTCAATACACTAATAACTATGGAAGAAATTGAAGCAGTGATAAAAAAAAAAGCTTCCAACAAACAAAAGCACAGGGCCAGACAACTCTACGGGAAATTTTTACCAAACTTTCATGGAAGAACTAAAACCTATCTTCCTCAGACTATTGCAGAAAATTCAAGAGGAAGGAATATTTCCAAACTCCTTCCATGAATCCAGCATTACCCTAATACAAAAATAGGTAAATATAACACAATAAAAGAGAATTACAGGCCTATAACCCTCATGATCATAAATGCCAAATCCTCAACAAAATTCTAGCAAATCGAATCCAGCAAGATATCAGAAAGATCATACACCATGACCAAGTAGGATTTATCTCAGTGATACAATATTCACAAATTAATAAACATGATACATCACAAAATTAAATTGAGAGATAAAAATCACATAGTCATATCAATTGACTGAGAAAAAGCATTTGACACAATCTAACACGCTTTCTTGATAAAAACTCTCAGCAAGGTGGGAATAGAAGGATCAGACCTCAACTAATAAAAGCCATATATGACAACCCCACAGCCATCATCATACTCAATGGGCAAAAATTAAAACCATTGCCCTAAAAACAGGAACAAGACAGGGATGCCCACTCTCACCACTCCTATTCAACATAGTGCTGGAAGTACTAGCCATTGTGATCAGACAAGAAAAAGAAATAAAAGGCTTACATATTGAAAAATAAGTGAAACTGTCCCTATTTGCAGATCACATGATACTTTACATAAAAACCCTAAAGACTCCATAAAAAATTATTAGACTTGATAAATGAATTCAGCAATGTAGCAGGATACTAAATTAACACCAAGAATTTTATGGCTTTACTGCCTCTGTATCTATCCTTTTGTTCATCAGTTTATAATGTTCTTTATTATCCACCAATGAGTGAGATCATGTGATGCTTCTCCCTCATTGACTGGCTTATTTCACTAAGCATAAGGCTCTCCAGTTCCATCCAGGTTGCTGCAAATGGTGAGAATTCTTTCTTTTTAATGGCAGCATAGAATTCCATTGTGTAGATGTACCACAGTTTTCTGAGCCACTCATCTGCTGACGGGCACCTAGGCTGTTTCCAAGTTGTAGCTATTGTAAATTGTGCTGTGAAATTACAGCAGGAAGATTAAAGTTAGGTGAGGTAGATAAGAGATGAATCAAAGGACATGTATGCATGCATATAAGCATAACCAATGAACATAGACACTGGGGGGGTTAGGGTTTGCCTGGGAGGGAGGGGGGGGCAATGGGGAGATATGTATAAAAAATTAATAAAATAAATTAATTAATTAAATAAAATATCAAATAAAAGAATTTTATAGCATTTCCAAATACCAATAATTAACTTACAGAAAGAGAGACTTAAAAAGCAATCTGATTTACCATTGCACCAAAAAAATTAAGATACCTAGGAATAAACTTAACTAAGGAGGTAAAAGACATCAGCATTGTGGGGGTACCAGAAGAAGAGAGAGAGCGAAATACTAAAAACCTATTTGAAGAAATAATGACAGGAAAACTTCCCACATCTGCTGAAAGAAATACACTTACAAGTCCACGAAGCACAGAAAAACCCAAATAAAAGGTATCTAAAGAGGACTACACCAAGACACATCATAATTAAAATACCAAGAGCAAAAGACAAAGAGGGAATATTGAAAACAGCAAGAGAAAAACAGTTAATTACCTACAAGGGAGCACCTATAGGATTGTCAGCTGATTTCTCAACAGAAAATATGCAGATCAGACAGGAGTGGCAAGAAATATTCAAACTGATGAATAGCAGGAACCTACAATGAAGATTACGCTACCCAGCAAAGCTATCATTCAGAATTGAAGGGCAGATAAAGAGCTTCACATATAAGAAAAAGCTAAAGGAGTTCATCAACACCAAACCAGTATTATATGAAATGCTGAAAGGTACTATTTAGGAACAAGGAGAAGACAAAGGTAAAGATAAAAATTATGAACAACAAATACATATCTATGAACAAGTGAATCTAAAAATCAACAAGTGAATTAAAAATCTGATGAACAGAATAAACTGGTGAATATAATGGAATTAGGAGCATAGAAAGGGAGTAGACTGACAATTCTCAGGGGGGAAGGTGTGAAGGAGGTGCAAGGAGAGACTGAACAATTATCATATGCTTCTAGATGAGGACAATGCCAGGGAGGTAAGGGTAAAGGGAGGTGTGGGAGTTGGGTGGAGGGGAAAAGGAGAAACAAATGTAATAATCAGAACAACAAAGATTTATTAAATTAAAAAAATAAATTAATTAAAACAAGTGCAAAATATAAAATAAAATAAAATAAAATAAAATAAAATAAAATAAAATAAAATAAATGAAACTCTCTGTAGGCTGGAAATTATTTTGGAAGGAAATAAAGAGAAGTTTCCTTTAAACGTCATAAGGATTGTAATTGAAAGTCAATATATTTGCCTCTTGGGCTAAAGTAAGTAATTTGTGTTTTTGCCTCCCTGAAAAAGTTTAGATAAAGTTACAAAAAGAAATTGACTTGTGTTTTTGCCTCTCTGTAAAAGTTTAGATAAAGTTACAAAAAGAAATTGACAGCCAGTTTGAAATAGAATTGCCATGGCCTAGAACAACAAATATCCTTGCATGATATTATTCTACAATGTCAATATAATTCTTGATATTTCACAACAGTATATTTTACAATTATCCCAAAGAAAATTACAAAATAATTTTTGAATATTTGGCAACCATTTTAAAAAGGACATGAAAAGATTTAATCCCTTTCATAAGAAATTAAGGCACTGGGAAGGCACTTGGGCAATCAATACTTGCCCCTCTTACCTTTTTTGCCAAGAGGGTCCCTCTTCTCACAATCCAATTGCCTTCAGCTGTAGCCTGATCTCTCTACTCATGCTGAGGCCGAAGCCTCGAGGTGACTGGTATAATGGATCTGTCTCTCGCCCAATGGTGTGAGCTGGGCCCTCCGTGGAGAAGGAACCTTATTTCCCTGAGATATGTGATCAGTGCCAGGGCCCCTCCAGCAGGTGAGGGGATCCCAAGTCAGGTGCTGGGCATGGAGGCCATGGGGGCATAGGCTACCAAGGAGACAGAACTAAACCTCACATCACCCAGCTTGGTCCTGGAGGATGACTGGTTAGCTAGAGACGGGTCAGATTCCCCAGGGAAGAAACCACCTAAGACAGGCACAGTCGCAGAGGAGCCATCAGGGAAGAGCTTGGGGGTCAACAGAAGTGGGGCACAGACCCTCAACCCCTCAACCTTACAGAGGCCTGAACCCTTACCCCTTCTGAGGGAGGTCTCCTGCCCCCATGGCTGCTTCTCTTCCCACACCCAGCACAGATTTGGACCCAGGTAACATACAAATACTTGGCCCAACTCACATTGGGACCCACTTAACAGACAGAAACTTGGCTGTCAGCAACTCCCCTATATCTAAATTCAGCCTAGCACCAGGAATGTTCAGGGCCTACTCAAGAATGCAAATAATCCTTTTTCCACTAATATTTACAGAGTAAACTAAGATGTTGGTAGAGTATTAAATTTGACAGTAAAAAAGCAATCAAGCTTTTAGATTAATTTAAATTGGCTAATTGAAATAAGTGAATATTCAATATTAATTGTACTGGACAAAAAGCTGTTTCTAAAGTATTAACTAAAATTTTCTTTGGTAGTTCATCTCATGATATAATTGCTTAACATGCAATGAACATAAAGCAGTCATAATTTTGTGCAAAAATTTTAAATTATCAAGATTGCATTAAAAATTTACAAGTCTCTATTAATGAAAAAAAGTGGGGATAGTAGGATAATATCATGTAAGGAAAAATATCCAGTACATAAATTACATCTAGAAACTTTTTACTTTAGAAAATTGATTTTCATTTGTAATGCTAACAACAAGACACCCATGAAAAACACACACGGTGGCAAAATAAGCCAAAGGAAAATCCTTTGGGCAAAAATAAAAAGGACCCCAAGTAAATTTTACAGAAAAGACTCCTTTATTAACTTTTGGTCGAGAATATGTTTATATAATTTCAGAAAACAATAGAGAGGAATTGACAGGTCTGCTCCAACCATGAAGACAAGAAGAGAAACAGTCTAGAGATGGAAGACGCTGAAGATGCCTTGCCATGATAGCATTCAGCAGCTGCCTGTCACTACAGAATGCCTAGGACCAAACCAGAGAGGGTCAGACCTGAATTGCCACCATTTGTCTACCACCCAGATACCATTGCTGACATGTACACATAAGGAACTGTTTGACATTGAAACTGGGATTCAGAACTATTGGATATTGAAATTGGGACTTGATTTTTTTTTGTTCTTATAGGTTTATTTCTATTCTGCAGAGTCAAGATGTTTTTAAAGAAAGAATTAAAGGGGAAAAAAACAGATACAGAGGCAAAGAAGCAAGGAGCAGACTGTCATACTACAGAGGGAAGGCCAGCTAAGTTGGGGGAGTGGGTGGGCCTGTAAGAGATCAAGGGAATGTTTTGTATGCATGCATATAAGCATAACCAATGGATACAAGACACTAGTGGGGGTGCAGGTGAGGGCATGTACTGGGGGTAGGGAATGCTGCGGGGAGGTAAATAGGGGGAAAAAAGGAGACATACATAGTACTCTTTGTAATACTTTAAACAATAAAAAAGGAATATCCCACTTGCATGTTTCCAATTTATAAAGAAAACAAAAAGGAGAAGGGATAATGAAGAAATTGCCTGTAAGTAGACTACACCAAGACTTAATTAATTTAATTTTTTTCACTTGTAATGCCGATGGCAAGTCACCTATGAAAATACATGGATGTCAGATTAATAAGCCAAAGGAAATGGTCTGGTTAAATGGAAAGATCCAGAATATGGTTTATGGAAGGGTCCCAACCCCCTGTTAACATTTGGTTGAGGATACACTTGTATTATTTCCAGAAAACTTCTCCAAGCCTGGGTATATTCCCACAAGAAATATTAAATTCAACATGGATCTGAGGGAGGAACTGGCCAGGTTAATGAAGACCCTGTAGCTGGAGCCACACCTTGCAGCTGCAATGGACTACCCCAGCCACATATAGCAGCAGCTCCAAGCATCCCACTGAAAATAATGAGTGGGAGGAGAATGTGGCAGACAACAAACACCCTGGAGGTGAAGAAGACAGTCCAGAAAGCTGAGCGAATTCGTGAGAAAACTGAAACCCAGAGAATTCCGGAGGATGTTTTTCTTGTGATGCTAGCAGTCATCAGCTGTTGCAGTAATATTACTCAGTAGAAATGGGAAAGTATATTGGATATATGTTCCTGACCCTCTATGGGTAAGACACCTTACGTGGGCTGATGTCCAATCTAATATAGTCACAAAAATACTAAACATCTTGGTCATCCTGGAGGATCATTGGTGGGTCAAGGAAGAATATGGACAAAGTATAATTAAACTGGTGTCACCACCCAACTTTCCTTTTGTATGACACAGAATCAAACTATTGCTGCTTTGTGTGTAGAATTAAAGAGAGGCTTCTGGCTAGCTTGTACACCAAAGGAGGGGGAAGCAAAAGCCCAAATACATCTACTATCACTACATGCTCTGGAGAGAGGTACAGAAAATGTCATATCACAAAAACTAAGCCTTTACGTAAAAAGTTTTGTGAATGGCAGCCCACCGAGGAGGAAATTAATTGGCAAGACTGTTAGAGTGATCACCCCACCAGCAGCAAACTTAAAAACGTTTTTTATTTTGTGTATTGTAACCCATATGGGTCTGCATATACTAACAAACACACCTTAAAATATTTATATGTTGAAGCTAATCACTCCATCTCATGCTAAGGAGGAGAATTTGTTGGATCTCAATTACAACATGACAGTTGCCCCCTACAAAATAAGCAATGGTAATTAGTTGCTGTACTTGCACCTATTTAAATGGTATAATTTTTTTATTGTGTTACATATATACATATCTTCCCATTGCCATGCATACCCCTAACCCCCAGTGTCTTGTGTACATTGGTTATGCTTACATGCATGAATACAAGTCCTTTGGTTGCTCTCTTATCTACCTCACCTCTCCTTCATCTTCCGGCTGTAATTTGACAGTCTGTTTGATGCTTTACTGCCTCTGTATCTACCTTTTGTTCATCGGTTTATAATGTTTTTTATTATCCACAAATGAGTGATGTCATGTTTCTCCTTCATTGACTGATGTCTTTCACTTAGCATGAGGCTCCCCAGTTCCAACCAGGTTGCTGCAAATGGTAAGAATTCCTTCTTTTTAATGGCAGCATAGTATTCCATTGTGTAGATGTACCACAGTTTTCTGATCCACTCATCTGCTGATGGGCACCTAGGCTGTTTCCAAATTGTAGCTATTGTAAATTGTGCTGCTATGAGCATAGAGGTGCATAAATCCTTTCTGATTGGTGTTTCTACTTTCTTAGGATATATTCCTAAGAGTGAGATTGCTGGGTCAAATGGGAGATCCATTTTTAGTTTTTTGAGGAAACTCCATACAGTTCTCCACAGGGCTGCACCAGTCTGCATTCCGACCAACAGTGCAAAAGGGTTCCTTTTTCTCCTAATCCTCGCCAAAACTTGTCCTTTGTTGATTTGTTGATGATTGCCATTCTGAAAGGTGTGAGAGGGTATCACATTGTAGTTTTGATTTGCATCTCTTGTATAATTAGTGACTTTGAACATGTTTTCATGTGTCTCTTGACCATCCTTCTGTCGTCTTTCGAAAAGGTTCTATGTAGATCCATTCCCCATTTTTTTTATTGGATCATTTATCTTTTTTTTATTAAGTTGTATAAGTTGGCTGTAGATGTTGGAGATTAAACTTTTATCAGTGATAATATTTGCAAATATGTTTTCCCATACAGTGGTCTTTCTTGTTGTTTTGTTGATGGTTTCTTTTGCTGTGCAGAAGCTTTTTATTTTGATGTAGTCCCATTTGTTCATTTTTTCTTTAACTTCAATTGCCATTGGAGCAGTATCAGTGAAGAAGTTCTTTTGGCATATATCTAAGATTGTGCTGCCTGTGGATTCCTCTAGTATTTTCATAGTTTCCCGTCTAATATTTGAGTCCTGTAACCATTTTGAGTTTATTTTTGTACTTAGTGTAAGTAGGAGGTCCAGTTTTGTTTTTTGCCATGTATCTGTCCAATTTTCCCAACATCATTTATTGAAGAGGCTATCTTGGCTCTGTTGTATATTCATGCCTCCTTTGTCAAATATTAATTGAGCATAGTGGTTTGGGTGGGTATCTGGATTCTCTATTCTATTCCATTGGTCTATATGTGTGTTCCTGTGCCATTAACAGGCTGTTTTGAGAACAGTTGCTTTGTAATGTAGCTTGAAATATGGTATTGAGATTCCACCTACTTTATTCTTCTTTCTCAGGATTGCTGTGACAATTTGGGTTCTTTTTTGTTCCAGATGAATCTTTGGAGAGTTCTTTGTAGTTCTATGAAATATGTTGTTGGTATTTTAATGGGTAGTGCATTGAATCTATAGATCAATGATTTTCAATCTATAGATTAAAAAGATGTTGATTCTCCCAATCCATGAGCATGGTATGCTCTTCCATCTGCTTAGGTTTTCCTCTATCAATTTTTTCAGTGTCCTGTAGCTTTCTGCATATAAGTCTTTTACCTCCTTACCTAGGTTTATTTCTAGGTATCAAAATTTTTTTGGCGTGATGGTAAATGGGATTGCTTTTTTAGTCTCTCTTTCTGTAATTTCACTATTAGTTTATTAAAATGCCATAGATTTCATGGCATTAATTTTGTATCCTGATACATTACCAAATTCATTTATTAAGTCTATTTGTTTTAGGATGGAGTTCTAGTTTTTATGAACAGTATCATGCCATTTGCAGGGCAGCTTTACTTCTTTTCCAATTTGGATGCCTTTTATTTCTTCTTGTTGTCTAATTGCAATAACTAATAATTCCAGTACTATGTCGAACAGGAGTGG
The DNA here is from genome assembly GCA_004026805.1 of Lasiurus borealis. NCBI lineage: Eukaryota > Metazoa > Chordata > Mammalia > Chiroptera > Vespertilionidae > Lasiurus > Lasiurus borealis. The sequence continues at coordinate 38,795 of PVJN01003286.1, forward strand.
AGAGAGTGGGCATCCTTGTCTTGTTCCTGTTCTGGGGTGAAATGGCTTTAGTTTTTGCCCATTGAGTATGATGTTAGCTGTGGGTTTATGACAAATGGCTTTTGTGATGTTGAGGTATGATTCTTCTATTGGCACCTTGCTGAGAGTTTTTATGTAGAAAGTGTGTTGGATTTTGTCAAATGCTTTTTCTTTATCAATTGATATGACTATGTTTATTTGATGTATCATGTTTATTGATGTGCGGATATTGTACCATCTTTACATTTCTGGGATAAATCCTACTTGGTCATGGTGTATGATCTTTCTGATGTACTGCTGCATCCTATTTGCCAGAATTTTGTTGAGGAATTTTGCATCTATGTTCACGAGAGATATTGGTCTGCAAGTGGTAGCTCGAGATATGAGTGACCTAACATAAGAGTTTTGAGATACAAGCCCTCGACTAAGCGATTTTTGCTTTGAAATACAAGCAATATTTAAGATAGGAGTAATCGCATGGATCTGTCACCTGCACATGACCCACCAGTTTACCATGACTCAAGGTTACGGAATGAATTAAACTTGTATCTCGAGGTACCACCATAATTTTCTTTCTTTGTGTTGTCTTTATCTGGTTTTGGTAATAGGGTGATGCTGGCTTCATAGAAGGTGTTTGGAACTGCTCCTTCTTCTTGAATATTTTTTAATAGTCTCAAAAGGATAGGTTTTAATTTTTCCTGGGATGTTTGGAAAAACTCACCTGTGTAACCACCTGGTGCCAGGCTTTTGTTTGCTGGAAGCTTTTTTATGACTGCTTCAATTTCTTCCATAGTTATTGGATTATTGAGATGTTTAGATTCTTCCTGATTGAGTTTTGGAAGGTAATATTTTTCTAGGAATATGTCCATTTCCTGCAGGTTGTCCAGTTTGTTGGAATAGAGTTTTTCATAGTATTTTTTAACAATTCTTTGTATTTTGGAGGGGTCTGTTGTTCTTTCTCCACTTTCATTTCTGATTTGTTTATTTGGGTCTTCTTTCTTTGGTTCTTGGTGAGCCTGGCTAGAGGTTCATGAATCTTCTATATCCTTTAAAAGAACCAGCTCTTGGTTTTGTTCATCTTTTGAATTGTTTCTTTGGTCTCTATGTTGCTTATTTCTACTCTGATCTTTACTATTTCCTTCCTTCTGCTTACACTGGGCTTTTCTTGTTGCTCTCTTTCTAGCTCTTTGAGTTGTAGGGTTAGGTAATTTATTACCATTGTTTCCTGTGTTTTGCAGTAGGCTTGTAGACGTATGAACTTCCCTCTAAGACTGCTTTCCCTTAAACTTTGTATTGTTCTGTTGTCATTGTCATTTGTTTCCATGATGTTTTTAATTTTTTCCTTGGTCTCTCTGGTTACCCAGTTCTTTTTTTAATAGCATGCTCTTTCGTCTCCATGTGTTTGATTTCTTTGTATTGCTTTTATTTTAGTTGATTTACAGTTTTATGCCACTGTGATCTGAGAAAATGTTTGATATGATGTCTATCTTCTTAAATTTAAAAATACTTTTCCTATGACCCAGCATTTGGTCTATCTTTGAAAATGACCCATGTGCACTGAAGAAGAATGTATATTCTGTGGCTTTGGGGTGAAATGTTCTGAAGATGTCAATTAATTCCATCTGGTCTAGTGAGTCATTTAGGAATGATGTTTTTTTGCTGATTTGTCCAGTGATGACAGTGTGGTATTAAAGTCTGCTACTATGATTGTATTGCTGTAAATCTCTCCCTTGATATCCTACAGGAGTTTTTTTTTTTGTTTGTTTGTTTTGTTTTGTTATGTATTTAGGTGCTCCTATAATGGTTGCATATATGTTTACCAGAATTATTTCTTCTGTTGGATTGTTTCCTTTAGTATTATGAAGTGGTATTCTTTCTCTCTTGTTATGTCCTTCACTTTGAGATCTAATTTTTCAGATATAAGTATTGCAACCCAAGCTTTTTTTCATTTCCATTTGCCTGAAGCACCATCTTCCATCCCTTCACCCTCAGTCTCTGTGCATTTCTTTTTCTGAGTTGGGATTTTTGTAGACAGCAGATATATGGATCATGTTTTTTCATCCAATCTATTAACTTATGTATTTTGATTAGAGCATTTAATCTGTTTACATTAACAGTTATTATTGATTGGTACTTATCTGTCACCATTTTAATTCTTTACCCCTGTGTTCCTTCTTCGCTTCCTATTGCTTTTTTTTTTTCTTTTTTTCAGCAGACCCTTTAACTTTCCTTGCATTGCTGGTTTGGTAGTAATAAATTCCCTTAGTCCTTTTTTTGTCTGTGAAGATCCTGATTTCACCTTCAATTTTGATTGAAAGTCTTACAGGGTACATTATTCTTGGATTCAGACCCTTCCTTTGCATAACTTTGTATATTCCATTCCATGCCCTTCTGACCTGATGAGTTTCTGTTGAGAAATCTGTTGCTAGTCTTATGGGAGTTCCTTTGTAGGTAACATTCTGTTTTTCTCTGGCCACTTTTAAGATTCTTACTTTGTCTTTGGTGCTTGCCAATTTAATTATAATAGGCCTTGGTGTTGGTTTCTTGGGTTTATTTTGCTTGAGATTCTGTGAGGTTCTTGTATTTCTTTGTTGTGTTTTTTTTTTTTCTTTTCTATATCAGGGAATTTTTCTGTCATTATTTCTTTAAACAGGTTTTCTATTCCTTGCTCAGTTTCTACTCTTTCTGGAACCCCAATTATGCAGATGTCATTTTGTTTCTTGTTATCCCAAATTTCCCTTAGGCTCACCTCTTGCTTTTTAATTTTTTTTGTATAGAAGCTGCTGCACTTTTGTATTTTTTCCTACTTTGTCTTCTAGCTCACTAATGTGGTCCTCTGCTTCTTCTAGTCTACTTTTGATGCTTTCTATTGATTTCTTTACAGCAGCAATAGGGCTGCCTGGTCACGGGATCCCAGTCCAGCAGTCCCCCACCTTCTCCTGGAGGATAACTGTCCCTTAACTTGCCAACAAACACTGCCAGTGGGACCCTCAGCTGTTGTTTATAAGCTCTCTAATCTGTTTTTTCAGAGGGGTGAACCTTTTTGAAAATCTAAATTTTGCTTTCACTTCAAAGTCTTAGTTGAGAAAACGCAGAGGCCACACAAAACTACACAGACTGTTACATTAGTATTTTCCCCATGACCTCGTCAGTACTAGTCACCACATTTTGGTAGATGCTAATTCCCTGAATCAAATTCTCCTCTAAATGTGTGTGAATTGGAGAGGCTTGTGTTTTTCATTGTGAAGTGCAATGGTGTCTGGATAGGAGGTGCCTAGACGCCAAGTTCAAGTAGTAATAATGACTTCTTGTTGGCTTTGATGCTTCATTATAGTATTTGTAACATAACAGGAAATATATACCTGTTTCATTCTTCAATATTTTTAAAGCGTAACTTCAAATGTGTAGGTTGAATAAGGCGGAAGGGGGTCTGTCGCCCTCTGATCATTTGTTCATACCCACCATTGAATTTAATGGTACTTATGATCATTTGTCTTTGAATTTTGAAAATAATCTAATTTCAGTGAACTTGAACTGGACTTTTGGGCAACTTAATTGTTTACATTTTATATTTTTTCCTTGTTTCTATGTATGATATTGTTAAATTATGGTCTTTACTCCTACACTGATATAAATTCAAAAAGGCAAGTTTAATTGGTTTTCTGTCCCAAGGCCTTATTTGACTGCTCTCAGATATCGTCCAGGCTTAGCGGGGTCACAGCATCAGAGGAGCAAAGCTGTCCATGAAACAGTGCTTCAGGAAATACAGATGATTGTCCAACTTTAAAAATAGCATTTGTTTGTTGCAACATGCAACCTCAGTTACTCAGATTCTTAATTCCATTTCTCATTCCAGTCTTGGGCTGGTCAGTGACATGAGCAAAATAAAAATGGAATTGAGACTCAAATGGATTCAAGAGAACAATTATTTAGAAGGACCTCTAAAATGATCAAGTATCTAGAAGGAAAGTTAGTGGGGACTGTACTGTGCTTACTTTCAGTTCCATAGTTTATTGCAAGAGTTCAGAAATTTTGGACCCTATGATTTTGGCAGAAAGATGATCACCTTAAGCAGGCATGACTTATTCCTTTATAGCAAGCTCCATGGCATTAGCTTTGCTCCTTCAGAATTTTTTCTGGATCCCCTCCTCACCTGCATATACAGCTGTACATCTCATCCATACATGTGGAACAATGATGTTGAGAGTGGAGAACACGAGGCCAGTGTGTGGTTATTCATTTGTGATCTAGACATAGATGGAATTTGGTCTGAAATGCTTGCAGTTCCTCTTCCTTTGAATACGGCATATCTGTAAATGTTTTAAATGCACAGAACAAGACTGACCCTGTTTTCTTTAGACAGCAATTTCCACTTTTATTATACTTTTATACATTTAGTTAATGCCTTATGAAATTTTTCTTTGATTAAGAAAAACAGACATTGCCTTTGTGTTCTTTCATTAGTCTTACCAGGTAAAATCTCAGGCCACATCCACTAGCACCTTTGATGGGAGAAACAGCTTTTGCAGGTTATATGGAGGGTTTTTTAGTATTTTTAAGAGGTTGTGCTAGTCCTCCTGCTCTCATCCTCACCCCCACATGCTGTTTTCTTCCAGATAATGACGTAAGTGCTTATGAAAATGATATCATTATATTTAATGATGTAGCACCTTTACCATCAGCATAGATAGATGTAGGACTCCAGTATTCTTCCCCGCTGTTCTTCTTTCTGATGGTAAAATAAATTTAGATTACCTTCTTTTCCCTCTTTCTTAAGCAACACTTTGCAGGTACTCCCCCTTGAAAGCCAGAAAGTTATTTTCAGAAGTATATACCTCCAGGGCATCTCACTTGTAAGCATACATAAAAATAAATGCCTTTTTAAAAGATTTTTGACTACTGTGAAGTGAATCTGAAATGTGTGTGATAGACCTGGAGTGTCCCCAAATAGTTTAGCAGAAGCAGAGTGCAATGTCGGGTCATTTAAAAATGGCCCAAGGAACTGTACAAAGTGAACCGAAGGAGGACTGTTTTTAGATGAGAAATACCACATAGAAACGAAGCAACAGATGCTCTGCAGACCTCCTGGGCTTAAGTTATAAAAATACAAATCTGAAAGAGGGGGATGAATGATGTGGGTGGATTTTGCAAATTCCTTTTTCTAAAGTTTATTAATTCCCCACGTAACGGAAGTGTAACATTTAATGGCTTTGGGCAACCTCATTGGTCATCTCTTCTGAGGGGTGGTGAGACCAGGGAGCCAGTGCTGAGTTGTACAGAGAATAAAGACGGACACCTCTTTTAAACGTTTGTGTAATTCTATTTATAACCTGGAGTCATGGAAAGCACAAAACTAATTTGTCTCCCTGCACCGCACCTTAGTGGCAATAGCATTGGGAGAAAGGTGGGCTCGCCATGCCCAGGCGTGGTGTGTGTGTTGTATGTGCATGTAAGCACATACATGTATATAAATGAATGTGTGCTGAAATTGCATAGTGACTGTCTTATGTCAGGAGGCCTTCATCAGGGGGCCAGCAGAATTGGGTAGGTTGGAGGGGAGCTGTCCCATTTGTATTTTTTTATGGTAAATTGAAATTTAAGACTGGAAATGGTGGAATGGGTTAGTGTGTATAATTAAACTATTCAGAGTGGCCATTGAATCTGAAAATACATTAATTGTATTGAAATGTTATATCAACAAGCCATTTAGTGTATGTTTCTGTTCCCAGGTCTTATGGCCACCTGTATATTTAAATATTTCAAATGCTTAGTAATAGCCAGAGCTATTAATGGAAAACATTGACTGGTGTTTTATCTCAGTCTTGTTGAATTCTTGGGTGTAAGTCTGGGTCATGGATAAAATTGCCAAAATAATGGGTAGTAGCAAGGAAATGGTCTAGTCCGGACTTGAAATTTCAAGTTAGCAGTCGTTTCCCTGTGGTTAAACTTTAATGAAGTAATTTTGTATTTAATTTAAAAAAAATACCGAATATCAAATTGTACTACAAAGTCACTGTAATAAAATAAAATAAAAAGTCTGGTACAGGTATGAGTACAGGCATATAGATCAATGGAAGAGAACAGAGACATCAGAAATTGATCCCCGTGCTTGAGCTGAATCCATGTGGAACCTGGAAACCTGGGGGAGGCTTTGCACTTACTGCATGAGTCAGGGAGTGGCTTGGGCAGGGGGGAAGATCCATTGCTAACCTAGGAGGAGGAGGGAGAGGGAGGTAGGGGAGAAGGAACTGCTATTTTTTATAATCCTCCCCTGTGCAAGGTGCCCTGCTAGTGCTGACCATGACGGGGTGAGGTTGACAAGCATCGCCTCTTGTTCAAAGGGCTTCACTGAGCATTTCAATTGCTACTTCAAGAATTAGGTAAGGGATAGAATGTAACTCATTAAATGTCTTTCACAGACAAGAAAAGGTTAAGGACTTGTCCAAGATCACACAGCATTTCATATATTCTTCAATTTCAAAACTAAAACACACACACACACACACACACACACACACACACACACACACTTGTAGACAAATTTTATGGCCTTCATGAACAAGGGTTCACACCCCACAACTTTTCTGGGGACACCCAAGAATTTGGAATGAACTAGGAAAGGTCGCTGGTGAGAAAAAAAATTCCATCTTTCATTTCTGCTTAACCTTTAATTCTAAATGCATATCAGTTACTGAACCTAACAATATTTAGAAATAAATGATGTTGGATAAAACTAAAAAAAAAAAGAATTTGATCCCCAAACTTACAGGCAATTAATATTTGACAAAAAAAGCAAAAACATACAATGGAGTAAAGAGTCTTTTCAGAAATAGCATTGGCAAAATTGGACAGGTTGATGCAAAAATTGAAACTGGATAACCAACTTATACCATATACAAGAAAAAAAAACTCAACATGGATAAAATGCTTTAATGTAAGTTGTGAAACCATAAAATCCTAGAAGAAAACATAGGCAGCAAAATATCAGACATCTCAAGAAGCAGAATTTCCACAGATACATTACCTAGTATAAGAGAAACGAAGAAAAATAAATAAATGGGACTAAAGCAAACTAAAATGCTGTTGCACAACAAAGGAAACTGGCATCAAAATCAAAGGGAACCAACCCACTGTATGGGAGAACATATTTTCCAATGATACATCTGATAAGAGGTTAATTTCCAAAGTACACAAATAAAAATCATAAAACTCAACAAAAAGAAGACAAACCATTCAATTTAAAAATAGGCAGAAGACCTAAATAGACATTTATTCAAAGAGGACATACGAATGACAAAGAGACATGTGAAAAAATGCTCAACATCACGAATCCTCAGAAAGATGCAAATTAAGATGACAATGAGGTACCACCTCACACCTGCCAGAATGACTGTCATCAATAAATCAACAACAAACAAGAGCTAGAAAACATGTCCAGAGAAAAGAAACCTAGTTCTCTGTTGGTGGGAATGCAGATTGCTACAATTGATATTAATAAAAAACAGTGGTGTTTCCTCAAAAAATTTAAAATGGAACTGCCATTTGATCCAGTGATTCCTCTTCTAGGAATATATCCTAAGAAGCTAAAACACCAGTCAGAAGAATGGATGCAATGTATGTTCATAGCAGCATTATCTTATACATATGTACTACTATTTGTAATACTTTAAACAATTACAAAGAGTAGTACATACGTCTCATTTTTTTCCCATTGACCTTCCCCTGGCCACCCCTATCCCCTGGCAAATGCCCTCACCACCCCTCCAGTGTCTTTTGTCCATTGGTTATGCTCATATGCATGCATACAAGTCCTTCAGTTGATTTCTTACCTTCCCCTCCTCAACCTTCCCCAGCCTTCACATTGTAATTTGATAGTCTGTTCAATGTTTCTCTGCCTCTCTATCTATCTTTTTGTCCACCAGGTTATAATATTCTTTATTATTATAAATGAGTGAGATCATATGGTATTTTTCTTTCACTGCCTGGCTTATTTCAATTAGCATAATCCTCTCCAGTTCCATCCATACTGTTGTAAATGGTAAGAATTCCTTCCTTTTGCTGTGCAAAAGCTTTTTATTTTGATGTAGTCCCATTTGTTTATTTTTTCTTTAGCTGCTATTGCCCTTGGAGCAATATCAGTGAAGAAGTTCTTTCGGCATATGTCTGAGATTGTGCTGCCTGTGGATTCCTCTATTATTTTTATGGTTTACCATCTAATGTTTAAGTCCTGTATCCATTTTGAGTGTATTTTTGTATTTGGTGTAAATTGGTGGTCCAGTTTCATTTTTTTTTGCATGTATCTGTCCAATTTTCGCAATACCATTTATTGAAGAGGCTATCTTGGCTCCATTGTTTGTACGTGCCTCCTTTGTCAAATATTAATTGAGCATAGTGGTTTGGGTGGATATCTGGGTTCTCTATTCTATTCCATTGGTCTACATGTCTGTTCTTGTGCCAGTACCAGGCTGTTTTGAGAACAGTTGCTTTGTAATATAGCTTGAAATCTGGTATTGAGATCCCACGTACTTTATTCTTCTTTCTCAAAATTACTGCAGCTATTCATGATTTTTTTTATTCCAGATGAATCTTTAAAGAATTCTTTCTAGGTCTGTGAAATATGACATTGGTATTTGAATGGGTAGTGCATTGAATCTATAGATTGCTTTGGGTAGTATGGACATTTTAATGATGTTGATTTTCCCAATCCATGAGCATGGTATGCTCTTCCATCTGTAAACATCTTCCTCTATCTTTTTTTTCAGTGTCCTATAGTTTTCTGCATATAGGTCTTTTACCTCCTTAGTTAGGTTTATTTCTAGGTATCTTAATTTTTTTGGTGCGATGGTAAATGGGATTGCTTTTTTATTCTCTATTTCTGTAATTTCACTCTTAGTGTATATAAATGCCACAGATTTCTTGGCATTAATTTTGTATCCTGCTACATTGCTGAATTCATTTATTAAGTCAATTAGTTTTGGGATGGAGCCATTCGGGTTTTTAAAGTACAGTGTCATGTCATCTGCAAATAAGGACAGCTTTACTTCTTCTTTTCCAATTTGGATGCCTTCTATGTCTTCTTCTTGTCTAATTGCAATGGCTAATACTTCCAGTACTATGTTGAACTGGGAGAGGTGAGAGTGGGCATCCCTGTCTTGTTCCTGTTCTTAGTGGAAATGGTTTTAGTTTTTGTCCATTGAGTATGAAGTTAGCTGTGGGTTTATCATACATGGCTTTTATGATGTTGAAGTATTCCTTTGTTAACTTTTGGTTGAGTATATGTGTATATACTTTCAGAAAACAACTCCAAGACCAAGTAGACTCCTGCAACAGAGAGGAACTGATAGGTCTGCACCAACCACAAAGAAAAGAGAAGAAATAGTCCAGAGATGGAGGACGCTGACAATGCCTTGCCATGCAAGCACTTAGCAGTTGTACATCGCTACAAGATGCCTAGGACTAAACCAGAGAGGGTCGGACCAGCATTGCCACCATTAGTCCACTACCCAGATACCATTGATGACATGTACACATAAGGAACTGTTTGACATTGAAACTGGGACTCAAAGCTATTGGACATTGAAATTGGAACTCAAACATTTTTTCGCTCTTGTGGGTTTAGTTTTATCCTACAGGGGCAAGATGTTTTTAAAGACAAGAATCCGGGGTGGGGGGTGGGTGGGAAGCAGACTCAGAGGCAAAGAAGCAATGAACAGACTGTCATGCGACAGTAGGAAGGCAGGGGAGATTGGAGGTGGGAGGCTGTAGGAGATCAACCCAAGGCCTTGTATGCATGTGTATAGCCATAGTCAGTGGATACAGGGAGTTGGGGATGGGAGGGGATGGGTGAGGGCATGTACTGGGGGGTGAGAAGGGCTGGGGAGGGCAATAGGGAGTAAATAAATAAATAAATAAATAAATAAATAAATGGAAATGCATCAATCTAAAAAGCTTATGCACTTTAAAAGAAATAATCAGCAAAATAAAAAGGCAACTTATAGAATAGGAGAAAATATTTGAAAATTATCCATTTAATAAGGGGTGATATCCAATTCACTATATAAGAAACTCCTACAACTCAATAGCAAAAACAAATTTAACTAAAAAACTGGCCAAGAAAAAAAAAAACCTGAATAGACATTTTTCCATAGAAGACATCTAGTTATTAAGAAAATGCAAATAAAAAACACAGTGAGTCCCACCCTCCCCTGCCTTCCCTCTGAAGTTTGAGCATCTGATTGATGCTTTTATGTCTCTAAATCTATTTTTGTTCATCAGTTTATGTTGTTCATTATAATCCACAAATGAGTGAGATCATGTGATATTTATCTTTCTCTGACTTATTTCAGGGCAGGGCAGGACTATGGGGGAGACATCAACCAAAGGACTTGTATACATACATATGAGCATAACCAATGGATACAGACACCAGAGGGTGAGGGCATCAGTTGGGGGATGGGGGGACCATAGGGGGACATATTTGTAATACCTTAATCAATAAAGGGAAAACAAAACAAAACAAAACAAAACCACAGTGATATATTATTGATGAAATAAATTGAAGACATAAATAAATGAAACCATATTTTATGTTCATAAAATGATCTTATTAAAAGGCCCATACTACCCAAAGTGATCTCAGACCTGTTAGAATTGCTATTGTAAAGAGAGAAGAGACAATAAGTGCTGGTAAGAGAAAGAATAACCCTTATGTACTATTGGTGGAAATGTAAATTAGTACAGCCACTATGAAAAGCAGTATGGAGGTTCTTCAAAAAATTAAATTTAGCCCTAACCGATTTGGCTCAGTGGAGAGAGTATTGGTCTGCAGCCTCAAGTGTTCCAGGTTCAATTCAGGTCAAGGGCATGTACCTTGGTTGCGGGCACATACCAGGTGGGGAGTGTGCATGAGGCAGCTGATCAATGTTTCTCTCTCATCAGTGTTTCCAACTCTCTATCCCTCTCCCTTACTCTCTGTAAAAAAAAATCAATAAAATATATTTTAAAAAAATTAAATTTAGAACTACCATATGATCCAAGTAATTCTACTTCTGGGGATATATCAAAGAGATACCTCCATGTTTACTGAAACTATACTTACAATAATGAAGACATGAAAGCAACCTTCATGTCCATTAAGGAATGAATGGAGGGAAACACACACACACACAAACACACACACACACACACACACACACACACACACACACACACGTAATCACATATATATTTATATTAGCCCAGCCATTAAAAGGAAGAAACTGCTTTTGTGACAACATGGATGTACCTTGAAGGCTAAATGAAATAAATCAGACAGAAAAAAAAGATAAATACAGTATGTCCTTACTTATATATGGAATCTAAAGTAATTGAAATTAATAGAAATAGAGAGTAGAATGGTGATTATCAGAGGCTGTGAGGTGGGGGAAATGGGGCAATACTGATCAAAGTATACAATCTTCTTGCAATACAATGAATGTTCAGGGATTCAAATACAGATTATTGTGACATAATTAACAGTACTTCACCATAGACTTGAAAGTTGTCAAGACAGTACATCTTAAAGTTATCACTGCAAAAATGATAACTAACTTTATTATGGTAGTCATTGGGTAATATATAGGTGTATCAAATCATCATATTTTACACCTTATACTTAATAGGTTATATGTCACTAGTATTTTACTAAAACTGGAAATAAATATTGTAAACACTATAAAAATTAAAGTTAAAATATATACAAATAAAATAATAATTATAGTTAATAAGCATACTACTTATGGGGTGTCAGATGCTATTCCAAGTGTTTCTAAAAATGAGCTCCTTTAAAAAAAAATGAGCTCATCTAATCTTCACATCAGTTCTACTATTATTCTTCCAGTATATAGATGAAGAAATTAAGGTTCAGGGAAGTAAATCTTGTGCCCAAGATCACAAAGCTAGAAAGCAGTAAAGTTTAATTTGAACCCAGAAATATAAATCTATGGTCTGAGTCTTAATTATGAAACAAAAACAATGCAAATACATGCACCACACAAGTGTGGCCTCTGAAATCAGACCACCTGTTTTCCAATTCAAGCTCTAACATTTGCCATCTGTGTGAAATTGCTCAAATTACCTCACTTTTCTATGTCTTGGTTTCTTTATCTGTGAAATAGAGATAATAACACATGCTTTAGAGGGCTGATGAAAGGAGTCAATGAGATGAAAAATATAAATATTCCAAGCCTGTCTCTGTCACACAGTATGCTCAATCAATGTTATATTTGAGCATATAGAGAAACAAGGACAAAAAAATCATAACTTTGATAATTTCTATATTTGGGAATGGCATGAACCAATATAGAAGGAACAAGATAGTATCACACAAAGAAATAGAGCATTAGAAATAGGCAGTGTCATGACAGACAACAGAAGCATCTGACAATGTATCATAGTAGTTCAAACTACATATGACAGGGTAAGTCTATCTAGGTTAAGTACCAGCTCTGCTATTTTAATAGATTATATTGCATCGAGCTAGTTATTTAATCCTAAATCTGCCTCACTGTCTTAATATATAAAGAGAAGACATAGACTATATCTACTTAAAAAGCTATTGTGAAGATTAAATGCATCAATGCCTACAGAACACTTACAACAACGTTTGGCACACAAGGAGCTCCCAGTGAATGTTGGCTTGTATTATTTCCAGAATGAGAAAATATTTCCTTAAAGAAAGTTTGTTGGTGCCTATGAAAGGAAAGAAATGGACAGAATTTTAAAAAATCCTACTTTTTAAGAGTTCACCTCTTCAAATTCACCTCTTCTTTATGCCCACTGCGTGGGATCTCCTAGGGTACTTGTTATTTCTCACCTGGTCTTATTGTACATTGACTGGGACAAGTAGGGTATTATTTGAGGAATAGGAAGTGATCTTCTTTTCCTGGAGCATCAGGCTAATGAAGCATCAAGTTTAAGAAGGATCTTGATTGCCCAGTAAAAGAGTTCAGGCTTTATCTTGTAGGTAATAGGGAATCCTAGAAAATGATAGAACAAAACATAGTATTGTGGAATTGTGTTTAAAGAAATATTAATGGGAGAAAGCCTGGGTATGACAAACTAGTTATGAGTCTTCTGATTCTTTTGCATGTGGCTTTCCAATTTTCCAGCACATTTATTGAAGAGACTATCTTTACTCCATTGTGTGTTTCTGGCTCCCTTGTCAAAATGATTTGTCAATATACATGTGGTTTTATATCTGGGTTCTCTTTTCTGTTTCACTGATCTGTGTGTCTGTTTCTCTACCAATGCCATGCTATTTTGAGTATCATAGCTCTGTAGTATAACTTGAAGTGGGATAGCATGATACCTCCAGCTTCATTCTTCTCTCCCCCACTCAAGATCTCTTTGGCTATTTAGAATATTTTGTGGTTTCATACAAATATGATAATTTTTGTTCTATTTCTTTAAAAAGTGAAATTGGAATTTTGATGGGTGTTGCATTAAATTTGTATATTGCTTTGGATAATGTGGCCATTTTAGCTATGTTGATTCTTCCAATCCATAACATGGGATATTTTTTTTCATTTTGTTGTGTCTTTTTTCATCTCTTTTAATAATGCTTTGCAATTTTCAAACTTATCTTTCACATTCTTTGTTAAGTTTATCCCTAGGCATTTCATTCCTTTGGTTGCTATTGCAAAAGAAATTGTTTTTTTAATTTCCCCCCCCTCTTTTTTTTGAAGTTGTGTTACCAGTATACAGGAAGGCAGTGGATTTTTGTACATTGATTTTGTATTCTGCAACTTTATTTGTTTACAGTTTCAAATAGATTTTTGGTAGAGAATAATCATGGTAGAGATTTGCTAGGTCTTATCAAATAATTGAATTGATAACCCCTCCCCTGGGAACTAACCTTTAGGCCACTTCACAATGGACATTCCACTTGCTTAGACCACATTCCACTTGCTGACTATTATCTCTCCCCTCTGGAGTTCCCAGAAACCAGATCTGCTCAGAAAATTTTCTACCCAGAAAAAGCCCACCTAGAAGCTTTTAAAACCTGACTCCCTGTCTTCTTTGGGAGCCAACACCAATTATGAATTTATTGTATCCAGATGACCTAATAAATTCATAATTCTTTACCCCTCTTGGCCTCTTGCATTCATCCTTTGGCAACCCTAACAAGGTTATTATTTCCTAACATGGTACTGAAAGAAGAACAGATGCAAGATATATTGGGGATGATGATGAGTTTTTTCAAATTCATTTGTTTATTCATTTAATATTCATTGAACACCTGCTATATCCCTAGAGTGGTAATAGGCACTGGGGATGCAGCAACATATAATAATTTATTTAATCAACAAATATTTATTGAAAGGCCACAAAATTCCATGCATTGCTCTAAGAGCTGGAGATTCAGCAGTAGTTCCTACCTTCAAGGAACTCACAGCCAAGACTAGGGGAAATTTAGCTAAACAGATAATTATGGTACACTTTTACAATGTTGAGATGCAGATTAAATGAGCATCTAATGGGAGACATGTTACCTGAACTATGTGGTGTTTGGGAGTAAAATGACAAGAATGGAGGTCAGAAAGAGATGAAGAGACCAAATTATGAAAGTCTTTAATGTCACGGTAGGGAGTTTGAGCTCTTTCTTGTGGCCAAAGGGGGATAATTTGGGGAATTAAACAAGGGCATCTGATCTAATTTTAAAGAAGTTTCTCTGGCCGAGACTGTTTTGGCTCAGTGGATAGAGCATCTGCCTGCAGACTGAAAGGCCCCAGGTTCTATCCGGGCGGGGACATGTACTTTGCTTGCGGGCACAACTCCAGTAAGGGGGCGCGCAGGAGGCGGCTGATCGATGTCTCTCTCTCATCAATGTTTCTGACTTTCTATCCCTCTCCCTTCCTCTCTGTAAAAAATCAATAAAGTATATTTTTTATTAAAAAAAAAAGAAGAAGGAGAAGAAGAAGTTTCTCTGTGAGTAAAGGCAGGTTGGATACATTTGAAAGTGTAAAGAATATAAAGGATAGAGAAGACTCCTAGAATTTTGGCAGGTCAGAAAAGGCCCATAGAGACCCTCCAATATTAACCAACATCTTTCAGTTTCATAGACTGAGACCCAGAAAAGGCACACGGCTAATAAAGTAACAAAGCTTAAATCTGAAAGTTTGTCCTGATTTTGTCTAGTGCTCTGATTACTACTCCCTGGTTTGGAGCTAAATAATGATCAGCAAAAATGACTACAGAGTGGAGGTGGCTTATGTGAACAGGAAAATAATGGGAGATTAGAAGAGTGGGTCTTGAACTGGGGCCTGGAAATGCTTTTGCTTTTTTCCACACTTTTAACTTCAGAGTTTTACAAACCTTACTTAAAAAAAAAAAAAAAAAAAAAAAAAAAGATTCTCTGTTTGAAGGCAAAGGAATTGTGAAATGGTGAAATGAATGGTATGGTGCATGCTTAAAAACTGTATCCAGTCTGCGAAGGAAAAATGAGGTCCAAACCCTAAAGAACAGATCAGAAAGTTTCCACCTATTTAGCTAATAGCTGCATCTACCACAAAAGATATACTCCAGCGCCCTCTGTTGAAGATGCTAAAATGGTGGCAAGGCTTCCTCCCTCCTCTGGGCCCCCTGCATGTTGTGCCCTGGAGCATGATGGGAAGGATTCAGCTTCAATGACAGGAAATAAAGCCCGGGCCCTGCCCACCGGTTTGGGATTTTGAATCCCATAGCTGTGACAACACCTTGCTGTAAAAGCGCTTCAAAAAATCTGAAGGTTTCTTTAAGCAACAGGTATGGCAATTTTGTCATTACTGCGAGCAGTCCAGGAGGCGGCGCTAGAATGCAGCATGTGAGACACAGAACTTTCCTTAATTTTTTTCCCCCTACAAACTGAGTTGCTATGACAGTATTTGAAGCTGAATTAAAGATTAGCAGGCACGTGGGGAGGGGGGACGTGGTGAGGGCATGGGTAGGGGGTTAGGGAGACAATGGGAGATAAGGACACATTTGTAATAAATACCTTAATCAATAAAGGGGGAAAAAAGATTAGTGGAGTTTAAACTTTAGAACAAGGATTTTTAATTTGAGGTTCCTGAGTGAGGCAAATGGCAGGTTTTTTTGTTGTTGTTGTTTTTGTTTTTGTTTTTTTCTTTGCAGTAGTGAAGATCATTGAGTTAACTATAAAGATAAAAACAAAAGAGGGGGAGGAGGGAGAGGTGACTGTATAAAGAAGGTGAACAATGGACATGGACAATAGTGAGATGAAGGCTAAAGGAAGGGAAAGTGGAGGTGGTCAAAAGGGGGAAGAGAATGAGGGAAGTCTGAAATAATGTCAACATTAAATATTATTAATGAAAAAATAAATATCAGTGAGTGAACTCTTTGAAACAGTACATAAAAATATGCATGTATAAGTTTTTGTGTATTCTGGGTCAGAGGCTTCATAGCTTTCATCAGATTTTTTCAAAGAGGTTGGCAAATCTGTCATTTAGAGGATGAGGTTTTAGGCCAAGGATAATTTACCTTAATGATTATGCAGAAATTTAGAGCCAGAATTTCTGGTTTCACATTTAACTAACTCCACTAACCCCTAACTCTGTGATCTTAGGTAGCATTTTAATCAGTTTGTGCTTCAGTACCTCATCTGTAAAATGAAAGATAACAGAAATGCCTGCCTCTCATAGTTGTAATAAAATGAGTTTGTTAACTAAAAATATTTATAACTAGAGGCCTGGTACATGAAATTCATGCACTGGAGGGGGGGGGTTGTCCCTCAACCCAGCCTGCACCCTTTCCAATCTGGCACCCCTCAGAGGATGTCCGATTGCCAGTTTAGGCCCAATCCTGCAGTCAGACATTCCTCTCACAATCCGGGACTGCTGGCTCCCAACTGCTCACCTGCCTGCCAGCCTGATCACTGCTAACCACTCCCCTGCCCTAATTGATGTCTAAATGCTCTCCCCTGCCAGCCCACTTGCCCCCAACTGCCCACCCCTGTAGGCCTGGTTGGCCCTAACTTTCCTTCTCTGCAGGCCTGGTCCCACCAAATGCCCTCCCCTGCTGCCCTGATAGCCCACAACTACCCTCCCCTGCCAGACATCTTGTGGTGGCCATCTTTGACCACATGGGGCAGCCATCTTTAACCACATGGGGTTGTCCATCTTCTGCAAGGGTGTGAGGGTCACTTTGTATATCACCACTTTATTATACAGAATGAGCATTTATTAACTGAAAATAACTTAATGGCTTCCCCAAGAGTTGAGTAACCCTTGGCAGCATTATAATATCTTTTGTTATGCTTTCAAATCCATTATCTGGATTTAAGACAGGGTAAATAACTTATATGAAGTTGTTAAGCTAATCAGTGAAAGATTTCAGGTTCTAGAACCAGGGCTTTCAGATTCTTGGTCTAGTGTTCTTTCCATTATACTGTGTTAGACCTTATGGAAACTTGGCTTAAACTTTCTAACCCTGATTCTCATGTAATAGTTGGGAAAAAAAGTCCTCAGATGGTTCTGCATTGAGCCTGGGCTTGAACACATGTGATAGGGAGCAGATTTCATATTGGACAACCATATTGCTCTCATATTTATTTAGCTTCTCTGTCCTTGCCTTCTCCCTTTCCTTTTATGGTTTATTTTCAGCTGTCTGTCCCTTAAATGCTGGTATTCTACATGCCCTTACCCTTCTCTCCTTCTTATGTTATACTCATTGCCTGGATGACCGCACTCCCTCACTCAGTTTCAACCAATGCCTAGAGCTAATGGCTATTAAATTTATGTCAATAACCCAGGCTTCTTTCCGCAAGTCTAAATACATATCAAAATAGCTACTGTATATCTCACAAGCATCTCCAACTCTTTCTTCTAAAACTGAATTTATCAGTTTTCTCTAGTCTCAGACCTGATGTGTTATCATTTATCTTTGTCACCAAAGCCAGAAACTTGGGTATAATTCTTGATTCTTTTTTTTTTTCCTTTTAACTCTTACATCCCATCAGTATCAATTGATTAATTCATTTAACAAATACTAACTGAGCACCTGTTTTGTTCCCAGCATTATTTTCTTTAGCATAGTTCCTGTCTTCATGCCACTTTCATTCTAATACCAAGCCCAATATTAAATTGTGATTTACATACTAAATTATTTAGTTTTAAATTCTGAAAATGAAAAGAGTGGTGTGTTATGAGGGCATATATTCTGGGGCCATGAGATACTTTCTTGAGGAGGTGATTTTTTAGTTTAGGGCTCGTAAGTTAATATGAGTTAGATAAAGAGAAGTAAGAGGACCTTGTACACAGAAGAGAGGGTATGTGTACAAGGTCCTGAGATAGCAAGGTGGGTGACACATTTGAGAATCAAAAAGGCTAGTATGTGGTTGACACTTATAGAACATAGGATAGAGTGCCATGAGACAAGGCTAGAAAGGTGGGTAGGAACTTTATGGGTCATGGCAAGAATTTGCAATTTTTTGGAGGGGGGGGTGACAAAAGATGTTTACTTAGGCTGAATGCCCTGATGCATCCATACGTGTAAAAATATATAATCTAAAGTCAGGGCAGTAATAATCAGGTTGGTGTCTCTCCCCTTCTCCCCTTTGGCATATCCTTTCCAGCTGCTCCCTTCAAAATTTTGGAGTATGCAAGAAAGGGGTCATTTCTTGGCAGCTTGTGCCTTAGGTGCCAAATTGGCCTCTTTCTGAGCCACCAAGAATGTGGCTCCCTCCTTCTGAAAAGCTGCCAGCTTTTCTTAACTGGGGTTCTTCACCACACGAATGGACGAGCCAATGATGGAATGGACAACAGAGGACAGGGGCATATCCCACAGGGGGAAAACATTGTCCTGAGCTTTAAAACAAGCAATCTCATACATGTGCTTCAAGATCAACAGGCCTGCCACCTCCTTCCCTGTCTGCCAGGCCCCCTTTTCAATCCCAGCAGCTGTCTTCAGGAAGTAGGTAACAGTGGGTTATCCTATCTTGATTCCAAATGTCCTGTCAGGCTTCACAAAGATCTTGGTGGGCAAAAAGATGCCTTCTTTGATATCCTTCATCTTCTCTTTGAACTTCTTGCAGAACTGGTTGATGGAAATGCCTCACTGACCAGGATGGGCCTAGTGGGGGCCCCTGGCATGGCATGGCCTGCCTGCGTGATAATCCGGATGCTGCTGCTCACCTTGGGTTTCTTGAAGGCCCCAGTGGCCCAGATTAGCTTCAACATGATGCAGGGTTCACTGCCTTCATTCACCTGAGGTCAACAGCAAGACAGATAGCTCTGGGAGCTGCCATCTTGTGTCAGTGGTCACAGGTCAAGAATTTGCACTTTTCCCTAAAGGTTGTAATGTTCTACTAAAGTGTTTTCATCAGGGAAGTCACATAGTCAAATTTGGGCTTTGAAAAGATCTCTCTACCTTGCTAATAGCAAGTCAGAAGATTGGGGAAACCAATTAGGATACTTTTGAGGTAAATCAGACAAGAAAGTTGGTGGCTCCTATTAGCTTTGTTAGAGTGAGGGACAGAGAGATGGACATATCTAGGCATTATTTAAAAAGTAAATGCAGTAGGACATAGATACTGATTAGATATGATGGGTAAAAGGTTTCTAACTTGAACAACTAAGTGAATGATGATGTCATTTTCTGAGTTGGGAATACTACAATGAGGAAGAAGTTTGGGGTAAATTAAGATGATTAGTGCAATTTGAGATATCAGAGTGTAATTGGAAGCATTTTTGCTTACTTAGTGAAACATAAATTAATGGTATTTCTTGGAACAGATGACATATTAATTTTAGTTAGATGTGCTTGTTGATGATGAGTTCATTCGGGGAGATAATATAGACTCAGAAGAGACCAGAGGTCTGAACCTTGAGGATTTCTGACATTTCAAAATTCAAGAGAAGTATATGAACTGACAAAAGAGACGAGAAGGAGCAGGCAAAGAGATACGAAGAAATATAGGAATGTCTGTTGTTTCAGAAGCCAAGAGAAAAGAGTAAAAGAAAGGGTGGCTAGTAAGATGAGTCCTGAAATATTTCTATAGGTTTTATTATCATGGAGATCACTGGGCACCTTGTAAGAACTGAAGTTGACTGATGCTATGGAGACAAAAGCCAGGTTTAATAGGTTGAAAAGTACATGAAAGGTGAGGAAGTGCTACCAGCTAGTGCAAACAGTTCTTTTTAAAAGATTAGCTATGAAAGGTAGACAGAATTGGGGATTTATCTGTAGGGGTCTGTGAAACCTGTTTTTAATTCCAAATTAGCTCTTAAATTTTTTTGTTTCCTCTGATTCTTTATTGTTTCTACATTGATTCATGCCCTCTTTGTCTATTATCTGAACTATTGCAATGGCATTCTCTGTGGATCTGCCCTTCCATATCTATTTTTCACACGGATGCCAGAGTGGTCCATCTAAAACCCAGATCTGACCAAGTAACTTCCTTGCTTGAAGCACTTCAATGGTTCTATAGTAGGTACAAGATAATGTCCAAGCCCTAGCTGCTTTTCTCAATGGATAGAGTGTCAGCTTGCGGACTGAAAGGTCCTGGGTTCAATTCTGGTCATGGGCATATACCTCAGTTGCAGGTTCAATTCCCAGCCCTGAACAGGGTGTCTGTGGGAAGCAACCAATCGATGTGTCTCTGGCACATAGTTGATTTTATTTTCTACCTCTTTCTTCTACTCCCTCTGGAAATCAATGGGAAAATAAGACCAAGTGAGGATTAACAAGAAGTAAAAAATAAAAATAATAAAAACATAATATCCAAGATTGTAACCCCCAGCTTATCTCTTGCCCTTTGCAGTTCCATGAAAATACCATGCATCTATGATTCTATAACTTTGACTCTACTATTTCTTCTTCCTATAATGCCTTGTCCTCACCTATTTGCCTGTTTGTCCTGTTCAGGCCATCACTTCCTCTCTAAAACATTTCTTATTCTTTGAGACAGTTTATTATTTCATTTTACTATTTCTATATTCTGTACATATTTCTGTAATTACATGGAATTTACTATGTTATACTTATTTGGTGATATGTTTGTCAACCCCTAGTAGACTATAAGTATGTGTTGGTACTGACTGTACTTTTTTGTTCCTTTATCCATTCCAGTACCATACACTGTACCCAGACCCTAGTAAGTACTCAAACAAGTATAAATAATTGTTTTTAAGGCAAAAACACAAAATCCATAGAATAAAATATTGAGAAATTTGAATTTATTAATATTAAAAGTAATGAGATAGTCCATATCACCCACCCTTCTCATAGAGGACTTCTGAAGCGTTTTTCCCCCTTTTTTAAAATATTTTTCCCCTCATCAGCTTCATTATTTTTCTAATTGCTCCATCAGAGACAGGTGCCACTGACAATGCTTTGCAATTTCCCAATTCTCAGAATTCCCCAAAACCTTGTGAAGCCATTATCATCCTGGAGTTTGTCACAGCTTTCCTTGAGTCAATTGATCTTCACCACCTTTCTAGTTTACTGAGAGAGCAATGGCTCACATTTATGTCTTGCTTGTTCAAATATCACTTTTTCTCATTTGTTCCAAATCTACCCCCATTCAAGTATCCCCATTTTCCAAACACTCTGGATCTTAATTGAAGAGGCAAAGGCCCCAGAAAGCACATTCCCCTTTTAATGTGTATTTATTTTTATTGACGGTTCAATTGCACTCTAAATGTAATTTTTATATTTATGGAGAGTGTTAAGTGTCAATATTAAATACCTATGTTATTTCCTCAATTTATGTTCCATGGGACATTGCATCTAAAATGACTACAAAGAATGGTATTACACTGTGTGTGTTTATATTGTGTGTGTAGAATTCCCCAAAAATACGTTGTTATTAAAGTAATGGAACTGAGAAAGCTAGGATATAGTTCTGAATCTGCTACTATCAAAAACAGTCAAACAGAGAGATTGTTTCCCTTTACCTGTCTGTTGTTCTAGTCAGGGATTCAGCAGATTGAATCCTGAATCTGTTATTATTAATTCACTCATTAATTCATACAGTCAACAAATATATTAAGGTCCTATGATGTACCAGATACAGTGCTAAGTTTTATAATGAACTAAAGGCCAATATTTCCCCCCTCAATATACTGTGATTTATCAATCTCTAAAAATATCTCACAAAGTTATATAACTTCATTCATTTACTCAGTAGATAACTGTTGAACACATATTGCATGCCAGGCAAGGTACTGAGAAAAAAGACCAATGTGTGGTCCTTTTATTCCTATCTTTCTTCACAAGATGACATATAGCAAATCTTATGTCATCGTATTGCTCTGAGTTTCATATCAAAGTGAACATTGCTAATATGCTAGTACACATTCAATGATCTTAGCAGGCCACAGTTACACACATCATACCTATACATAAACAAACAGTCCAAGTGGGGTACAGGAAACTACAACTAACACATTTACAGAAAATCTCTTCTGTTTCAGTTGCAAAATGCCATAGTTTTCCCAGTGTTGTTTGATGAATTGGAAATTAGTTTGTTAATAAAGTTGTCAAACAACAAACTACAGTCCACCCATAATGATGTGGTTGATGCATTTTTCTTGAATATTATGGCTTATGTCAAAATATATTCTCAGGGACCAGTGACCAAGACAATTGATTTATTTTTCCAGGGATTTTAAGCCAAGGTTGATTACCTGTGGCCTAGAGGACAGATAGGAGGTTCAGTTAGTAAGGAGACCTGAACTGAATCCCTCAATTGAAAATAATTTCTAATTATGAATTATTTATATTCTATGTTGCTCCAGGAAAGTAATTAAGATGACATATACCATATAAGCCTAACCAATGGACGCAGACACCAGGGGTATGAGGGCATGAGTGGGGGTTAGGGGGTCAATGGGGAGATAAGGACACATATGTAATACCTTAATCAATAAAGAAACGAAAGATAATGTACCATCTTGCATCTTTTTTCTTGTATCTGTTATCTTGACTTTGGTCTTGATTTCTCCTCATTTAGGTTTATCTCTGACTTGTATGCAGATGAGTTCTGGCTTGAGGCAAGAAATACCAAAGAAATCTCTTTCCATACCCCCATACCTACCTACCAAAGTAAAAACCAAAATTAAATCTATGTGTATGGAGGGTGAAGTGTGGAAGCTTAGTAGTTTTTATTTTTATTGTTGATACTATTACAGATGCCCCCCATTGTTGCCCCTTCCCCCACCTCCACCCAGCCCCTGACCCCACTCCCTTGGCTTTCATCACACTGTTGTCTGTGTCCATGAGCTACGCATATATATTCTTTTCCTAACCTCTTCATCTTTTTTTTTTATTTTATCCAGTCCCACCTATCCCCTTCCCCTATGAGAACTGTCAGTCTGTTTCATGTCTATAAATCTGGGTCTATTTTGTTCATCAGTTTATTTTGTTCATTATATTCCACACAATGAGATCATGTGGTATTTGTCTATGTCTGATTGGCTTATTCCACTTACCATAATAATCTCCAGATATTATCCATGCTATCACAAAGGTGAAGAGTTCCTTTCTTTTTAAAGCCACATAGCATTTCATTGTGTACATGTACCACAGTCTTTTTTATCTACCCATACACTGACAGTTACTTGGGCTGTTTCCAGATCTTAGCTATTATAAATAACTAGAGGTGCAGTGCACGAAATTCGTGCAGGAGGGGGTCCCTCAGCCTGGCCTGCACCCTCTTCAGACCCCTTGGGGAATGTCCAACTGCCAGTTTAGGCCTGATCCCACATCCGTCTCACAATCTGGGACCACGAACTCTTGATTACTTGCCTGCCTGCATGCCTGATTGCCCCTAACTGCTCCTGCCTGCCAGCCTGATTACCCCAACTGCTCTCCCCTGCCAGCCCAATCACACACAACTGCCCTCCCCTGCGGGCCCAATCACCCCCACAGGGATTGGGCCTAAACTGGCAGTCGGACATCCCTCTCACAACCCGGAACTGCTGGCTCCTAATCACTAACCTGCCTGCCTGCCTGATCATCCCTAACCACTCTTCCTGCCTGCCTGATGCCCCTAACTCTACCTTGCCTGCCTGATCACTCCTAACTGCCTCTGCCTGCTGGCCTGGTTGCCCCTAACCACCTCTCCTTCAGCCCTCTCCACCATGGCTTTGTCTGGAGGGACGTCAGTTTAATTAGCATATTACCCTTTTATTAGTATAGATGGTTACTGAGTAGTGCATTCAGAGGCACATGGGGAAGTGGCCCTATGATTCAGAGATCAGGGACTCAACAGGAACCTGGGAGGTCTGGATGGGTGAGGCCTGGACTGTGTCTAGGTCTGAGGAGCCTCCCTCCTCCAGGAACTACTTTCTCAGTGGCCTACCACACACACCCCAACCCGGGTTCAAACCTGCAACCTTTCAATGTACTGAACGAAGCACCAACCAATGGAACCACTCAGCCAGGGCAGTTATTCTTTGCTTTGCTTTTATTTTATTTTATTTTACTTTACTTTTTTATTGTATTTTATTTTTCACTATTTGTATTAAATCTTTATTGTTGAATGGCTTACATAGGTCCCCTTTCCCCTCCATAAACCTTTTCTAGCCTACTACCTCCCACAGGCCTCACTACCCCATTGTCTGTGTCCAGGGGTGATGCATATATGCACATAAGGCCATTCCCCCCTTCCCCACCTTCCCTCAGAGGTTCTACAGTCTGTTCTTGCATCTATGTCTCTAGGTTTATTTTTGTCAATGTATTAGCTCATTAGG
The DNA here is from genome assembly GCA_004026805.1 of Lasiurus borealis. Classification (NCBI taxonomy): domain Eukaryota; kingdom Metazoa; phylum Chordata; class Mammalia; order Chiroptera; family Vespertilionidae; genus Lasiurus; species Lasiurus borealis. The sequence goes on from PVJN01003286.1 coordinate 63,541, forward strand.
TGTTAAAAATGCTCTGCTTGTGATCACTTGGGTTTTCTAAAGATGCAGTCATTTCACATACAAATCTATTTTTCTTTTTCCAAATGTAGATACCAGTGCCCTAACATAAGAGATTTTTGAGATATGAGCCATCCAGCGAGCTATTTTTGCTTTGAAATACGAGCAACATTTGAGACAGGAGTAATCACGCCGATAGGCCAGCTGCACATGACCCACCAGTTTACCATGACTCGAGCATCTCATAGTTTCCCACGCCTCAAGGTTACGGAATGAATTAAACTCGTATCTCGAGGTACCACTGTATAGATACCAGAAATAGAAGTCTGTAAATAAGTTGGGAATATGATGATTTTTCTTCAGTGACATTGTGTACATGTTCCTATGCTCCTGCTGTGTTGAGAACATTGAGTACTGTGGCTACAGGGAGGCTCTCATTGGCAACTCATCCATATAAAGCCTTAGCCTCCCTCTCCATAAGCTGCAGCTCCCAGAACAGACATCAGAGGTGGACACCTCCCAGAGGCTTGCCCCCTGTCATCTCCTGGTGGGGCCCACCTTCTGCATATCACCATCTTGTTCCTATTCCCAGGCCTTCCCATACACTTTCTATCATCCAGTTCCTCCCATCATGTCTGGAGCCCCAGGTGCTGTCCCTGTGAGATGTGTAACACTCCTTACCAGACCATTTCATCTTATTCTTCCATGGCTTCCAGTGTTTCTTCTGCCTCGTTAACTTGTTTTGAATCTGAATGGAAATGGCGCCATCTTCTATTCTTTTTGTGTCCTTTCCACCACTAAGTTAATGTCATGTCCTTAGTATATGGCTATGAGATGTCTCTGTGACTGAGCTAGGAAACCTTTCATGATTCTTTTTCTTTTTCTTTCATCTCAGGTAACCCCCTACTTTGTTATTCTTTCCCAAGACTGCTGCAGCTATTTGGGTTCATTTTGGCTCCATATACATTTTTGGAGCATTTGCTCTAGATTTGTGAAATATACCATTTTTGTTTTAATAGGAATTGCACTGAATCTACAGATAACTTTGGGTAAGATGGTAGTTTTGATTATATTAATTATGCCAGTCTGTGAATGCAGTTTATTATTCCACTTGTTTATATCTTCTTTTACCCTTTTTCCATTATCCTGTAATTTTCTGAGTACTGGTTATTACTTCCTTGTTTAAGTTTATTCCTAAGCATCTTAATTTTTTGTTGTAGTGTTAAATGAGATTGCTTTTTTAATTTTCTTTTTCTAAAATGTCACTATTTGTGTATAAAAAATGCCATCAATTTCTGGGTGTTAATTTTGTATCTTAATACATTGCTCAATAGATTTACTAAATCTAGACTTCCAAGGAGACAACCATGATGGCAGCATAGGTAAACACCTGAACTTGCTGCCATGCACAACCATATCAAAACTACAACTAAAAGACAAAAGGAATATTATCCAGAACCCCAGGAATTCTGGCTGAGTGGAAATTCTACGACTAGAATAAAAGAGAAGAGCACATTGAGTCCAGTTGGAGGTATGGAAGTGTGGAGATACTGAGGTATGCACGAAATGGGCTGGCAACTGGGTATGCTATTGTCTTTTTCAATGGGGAGGGAGATACAAGCTCTTGACTGCTCTGAACTCCAGGTCCGGGGGAGACACTGGGGACCCAGACTCATATGGAGAGAAACTGGGCTGTCTAGCATTGGGCCAAAATGCAAGGGCAGCTTTCTCTCAGAGATTCTTGCAGCAATCATTGTTCCTGCATGGTGCCACAGGACACAGAGATCTGGGGGCCTCTTTGGGGCAAGGGCTAATGAGCAGCCATTGCTGTGAGACCCCACCCTATTCAATTTACAACCCCACCCAAGCTGTTCCCAGAGGCTTTTGCAAATGAATAGCCTAACCTTTTGCAATCTAACAAACTGCAGCTGGGTCAAGAAATCACAGAGCTTCCAAAAGAAGGCCCAAGGCTCCACATCAGCTTGCATTGCTTCACAGTTGAGCCTTATCTGGGCACCTTCAAATCCAAATCAAAGAGGAAGAATCTTCAGATTTCTCTCTAGCTCCTGCTGAGTGGCCTCAGGCAATGGCTGACTTTGCACCTCCTTGGAGATCCAAGAGCCTGTGTACCCAGTGGTCAAAATGAGACCATTCGGATTACAACTCTTCAAATCTATATAAGTCACATTCAGGGGGGAAGATTCAGTGAGCACTGAAGCACCACTGAAGCAAGTCCTACCCCATAAGGGTGTCTCCAGCACATAATTTCTTCCATTATAGACACAACTGGTCCTCATAGGCAATTAGCCTGGAGGTCAATTCCTATCAGTGAAACCAACAGCAATCAAGGCTTAACTATAACAAGACTGTGCACACAGCCCACAAAGGGGTGCACCAAGAGAGCCCACCTCTGGTAATTAGGGAGGCTGAACCCCTGGGCCCTATAGGACACCTAGCACACAAAAGCCACTCTATCAACACAGGGAAGCAGCCAAAATGTGGAGACAAAAAAAAACAACAGGTCACAAATGAAAGAAATGGAGGAAAGCAAACTACTGGATATAGAATTCAAAACCACAGTTATAAGGTTACTCAAGAACCTTCTAGCCAAGAAATATAGTGATACCCTCAAGGATATGAAAAAGGACCAATTAGAAATTAAGCAAACACTGACTGAAATAAAGAATAAGATATGGAAATCCAACAGCAGACTAGAGGATCCCAAGAATCAAGCCAAAGATTTGAAATACAAAGAAGCAAAAATCACCCAGCCGGAAAAGAAAAAATAATCCAAAAATCTGAAGATAGTGTAAGGAGCCTCTGGGACAACTTCAAGCATACCAGCATCAGAATTATAGGGGTGCCAGAAGGAGAGAGAGAGCAAGATATTGAAAAGCTATTTAAAAAATAATGACAGAAAATATCCCCCTACCCAGTGAAAGAAATAGACCTACATGTCCAGGAAGCACAGAGAACCCCAAACAAAATGAATCCAAAGAAGACCACACAAAGACATGTCATAATTAAAATGCCAAGGGCAAAACACAAAGAGAGAATATTAAAAGCAGCAAGAGAAAAACAGTTAGTTACCTACAAGTATCCATATAGCTGTCAGCTGATTTCTCAACAGAAACTATGCAGACCATAAGAAAGTGGCAAGAAATATTCAAAGTGATGAATATCAAGAACCTACAACCAAGATTACTCTACCCAGAAACGCTATCATTCAGAATTGAAGGGCAGATAAAGAGCTTCACAGATAAGAAAAAGCTAAAGGGAAAAAAAAAATGGTGGCAGAATAGATGGACGTGTCCAGAGCCTTGTCACTAAATCAGACAGAGAAAACAGTTTAGGGTTGCACTGGGAGTGTCTGTTGGCAAGTTAAGGGACATTTATCCTCCAGGAGAAGGTGAGGGACTGCTGGACGGGTCTCCCCTAACCAGGCAACCCCACTGCTATGGGGTTTATTCCCCAGGAGCCACCAGGGTGAATGCGGAGACAGCACCATCTTTCAGGGGAAAATGGATGTTTACAGAGCACTGAAAAGCCACAGCTGCAGAACCCACTGAAAAGCTGGGGGACCCAGAACACCGCTCCCCAATCGGCACAAACACTCGGATTTAGAGGAGCTCCACATGCCACACAGAAATGTCAGATTTCACCTGAAATAAGGTGAGGTCTCTGGTCCCACAGAACAGAGAGATGCCCACATTGTGGGAACTGGACCTACAGAAATCCATGGATGTTGGGCAGGGCGTGATCCCTGAATGTGGAAAGGGACCCACAGAGCTGTTAACAGAGGAGAGCTCTAGAAAGTGACCCATTTTGATCTGAGGCAGAAGGACAGCCTGGGAGTTAATAAGGTGTCCCAGCTGCTTGAACAAGAGTGGAGAAGGGGGAGAGCACAAACTTCCCTCTTTCCTCTTCAGACCCTAGCTCTGGTTGCTAAGCACAATACATAGGATCACCCAATTGGGGACATCCTGAGAGACTGCAGGGGAAAGTTGTTTTTCTGGAACCTTGGGATCAGAGCGCAGAATAACCATCAGAGAAATAGCCCTGGGGAAACCCACTCCAAAAACCGGTATTGAGTACCACAGAGAAAGTAGGATCTAAGAACAGACTAGAGAGGATCTATAGTCTCAGAGGTCAATTCTGAAACACTGCCACCCAGCGGCTGACTCACAAATTGACTCTCCACTGAGCAGAAGTAGAATGAAGGGAACTCTAATACTGTCCTGATTGGGAAACAGGGGTGCTAAACAGAGCAATAGAGGAAGTGAATGACCTCCACTAATGCCCATTCTATTTTTTTAAATTTTAAATTTTTTTCATCTTTTAATTAAAAAGCTATTTTTTTACTTTTTTCCTCAAATTGATTATATCTTTTTAATTATTACATTTTTATTTTCAACCATTATTTTGACTACTACTATTTTACCTTTTCAAAAAACGAGAAGTTTCATTTTATATTCTCTTTATCTTACTTTGGGATTAAGGTTCTACATTCTACTTTCAGCTTTCCTTTAGCATCAATTTACTCTATCTCAACCCTACCTTTATGCCAACACTCTCATCCTAACTTTTCCCATTTTGTTGTCTTGTTTCTTACCTTTTTCAACTTTAGATTTTTCCTTATTCTTTCTTTTTACCTGGTTAAAATTTTACCCCACTTATATATCTAATTTCTAATCCCCTACTTCAAGTCCATACACAACTCTCTCTTCTCTGTCTTCACTATCCAAAAAAATTGTTTTTCTCTATGTCCTTTTGTTGTTGTTTGCTTGAACGTTGAGTATATCAACTTTTTATACTTTTTTGTGAGATTGTTTTCCTTATTCTACTTGTTTTATTTTGCTTTTTGTTTGTTTTTTTACCTCTGTTATCCCTCGCCTCCCTTGATATTAGTTGTTATTTGTAATTTGTATTATTCTCCAGATTCTTGTTGCTGCCATTTGTTGGGATTAGTGGCTATTCCAGTGGAGTTTTCACCTCATATTTATAATTTGTCTACATATTCTCTTATTCTTTTTCAGTTCTCTATTACTATTTTTTCTTTATCCTTCTTCCTCTTCTTTTCCTTTTTGCTTTTCTTTTTCGTCTTTTTTCTCCCTCCTCCCAATATCATTTTGGCACTGCTTTCTTTTCTTTTTTTTCTCCCTTCTCTCTTATTCTTTCTCTACTTACCCATAATTTGTCTTTCACTGCTAGTCACCTTATTTGTGGTTATTAACATCGTGAATACATTTCTGTTCAGGGCCTTATGTGTTGTACCTGGTCATGTTGTATTTTGTGCCTTTAAATCAACACAGGAGAACTACATAACCAGGTAACCAGAGAAGAAACAACATAGGCAGATGAAGAAACAGCCCACATATGAAAGAAAAGCAGGCATCACCAGAAAAGGAAGTAAATAAAATAGAAGCAAACAACCTGCCAGAGAAAGAGTTCAGAGAAATGGTCATGAGGTGGCTCAAATGATTGGGGGAGAAATTTGACAATATGAGTAAGAACCAAGAGGAAATTATAAAGAAACAAGAAGAAATGAAAAATGACATTGCTGCTGTAAAAAACTCAATAGAAAGCATCAAAAGTAGACTAGAAGAAGCAGAGGACCACATCCGTGAGCTAGAAGACAAGGTAGGAAAAAATACCCAAGTACAGCAGCTTCTAGAAAAAAATTAAAAAGCAATAGGAGCCAAAACCGGTTTGGCTCAGTGGATAGAGCATCGGCCTGCGGACTGAAAGGTTCCAGGTTCGATTCCAGTCAAGGACATGTATCTTGGTTGCAGGCACAACCTCAGTGGGATGTGTGCAGGAGGCGCTGATCAATGTCTCTCATCGATGTTTCTAAATCTCTATCTCTCTTCTTCTCTGTAAAAAAATCAATAAAATATATTTAAAAAGCAAGAGGAAAGCCTAAGGGAAATTTGGGATAACACAAAACAAAACAACATCCACATAATTAGGGTTTCAGAAAGAGTGGACACGGAGCAAGGAATAGAAAACTTGTTTGAAGAAATAATGACAGAAAATTCCCTGATATAAGAAGGAAAAAAAAAACATACAAATCCAAGAAGCTCACAAAGTCCCATGCAAAATGAACCCAAAAAAAAAAACAACACCAAGGCACATTATAATTAAACTGGCAAACACCAACGACAAAGTAAGAATCTTAAAAGCAGCCAGAGAGAGAAAGAAAGTTACCTACAAAGGAACCCCCATAAGACTAGCAACTGATTTCTCAACAGAAACTCATCAGGCCAGAGGGAAATGGAATGAAATATACAAAGTTATGCAAAGGAAGGGTCTGCATCCAAGAATACTGTATCCAGCAAGGCTTTCAATCAAAATTGAAGGTGAAATAAGGAGTTTCACAGACAAAAAAGACCTAAGGGAATATATTACCACCAACCAGCAATGCAAGAAATGTTAAATGGTCTGCTGTAAAAAAAGAAATAGGAAGCAAAGAGGGAACACAGGGGTAAAGAATAAAAATGGCGAAAAATCAGTACCTATAAATAATAACTTTATTTATTATTTATTTATTTATTCCCTATTGCCCTCCCCACCGCCCAGTACATGCCCTCATCCGTCTCTTCCCCCAACTTTCCACCCCATTGCCTGTATCCATTGTCTATGCCTACACATACATGCATACAAGTCCTTTGGCCCCTCCCCCAACCTCCCCTGCCTTCCCACTGTAGCACGACAATCTGTTCATTGCTTCTTTGCCTCTACATCTGCTTCCCCCCCACCTCCTGTTTCTTGTCTTTAAAAACATCTTACACCTGTAGGCTAGAAATAAACCCACAAGAGCAAAAGAACAATGATTGAGTCCCAATTTCAATATCCGATAGCTTTGAGTCCCAGTTTCAATGTCAAACAGTTCCTTATGTGTACATGTCATCAATGGTATCTGGATAGTGGACAAATGGTGGTGATGCCGGTCCGACACTCTCTGGTTTGGTCCTGGGCATCCTGTAGTGATGCACAGCTGCTAACTGCTCATATGGCAAGGAGTCCTCAGTGTCTTCAGTGTCTTCCATCTCTGGATTATTTCTCCTCTTGTCTTCGTGATTGGTTCAGGCCTGTCAGTTCCTCGCTGTTGCAGGAGTCCACTTGGTCTTGGAGTTGTTTTCTGAAAGTATATAAACATATTCTCTACCAAGAGTTAATAAACTAATCTTTTCTATAAAATTGACTAGGGGTCCTTTTTATTTTTGCCTACACACTTTTCCTTTGGCTTACTTTGACATCATGTGTGTTTTTCATGGGTGTCTTGCTGTTAGTATTACAAATAGAAATTAATTTTTCTAAAGTGAAATTTTTCTAGATGTAGTTTACTTACCAGATATTTTTCATTACATGATATTATCCTACTCTCCACTCCCCTTTTTTGATTAATAAAGAATTCGGTAAAAATTTTAATGCAGTCTTGATAACTTCACATTTTAAATTTTTGCACACAAATATGCTTGTTTTATGTTCATTACATATTAAGCAATTTTACCATGAGATGAGCTATCAATAAAAATTTTAATTAATACTTTAGAAACAGCTTTTTGTTCAGTACACTTAAGTTTTCTTGGGTTTTTGCCAATTTCAGTTCACCAATTTAAATTAATCTGAAAGCTTGATAACTCTTTTACATCAAATTTAATAATCTAGCAACAATCTTAGATTACCCTGTATATATTAGTGGAAAGCTTTATTTGCTTGAGTAGGCACTGAGCATTCCCAGTGCTAGGCTGAATTTAGATATAGGGCAGCTGTTGTTGGCACGTTTCTGTATGTTACTTGGGCCTTGATCTGAGCTGAGCTGGTAAATGAGGTATTGATGGGGGCAGGAGACCAACCTCAGAAGGGGTGAAGGTTCAGACGCCTGCAAGGTTGGAGGAGAGTGAGGGTCTGTGCCCTACCTCTATTGACACCCCAGTTCTCTCCTGATGGCCCCTCTGCGACTGTGCCTGTCTTAGGTTGTTCCTTCCCTGAGGAATCTTACCTTCTCTGGCTAACCAGTCATCCTCCAGGGCCAAGCAGGGTGTTTTGAGGTTCAGTTCTGTCTCCATGGTAACCTAAGTCTCCGTGGCTTCCTTACCCAGCACCTTCCTTGGGAATCCCCTCACCTGGTGGCGGGGGGGCCCCCAGCACTGATCACTTATCTTGGGGAATTTAAGTTCTCCTTCAGTGAGGGCCTAGCTCACACCATTTGTTGAGAGACAGATCCATTATACCAGCCACCTGGAGGCTTCAACTTCAGCGTGAGTAGAGAGCTCAGGCTACAGCCAAGGGCCATTGGGTTGTGAAAAGAGGGTCCCTCTTGGCAAAACAGGAAAGAGGGCCAGTATAGAATGCTCACATGCCTTCCCAGAGCCTCAATTCCTTCTGAAAAGAATGAAATCCTTTCATGTCCTCTTATTATTTTGCTGCTAAATTGCTGAAAGCTGATTGGATCACCGGATAGAGCACTGGCCTGTGAACTGAAAAGTCCCGGGTTCGATTCAGGTCAAGGGCATGTACCTTGGTTGCGGGCACATCCCCATCGGGGTTGGGCAGGAGTCCACTGATCAATGTTTCTTTCTCATCAATGTTTCTTACTCTATCTCTCTCCCTTCCTCTCAGTATAAAATCAATAAAATGTATTTTTTTAAATTGCTGGTAAACAAAGAATTAGTTTATAAGTTTGTTTCAGATAGTTGTACAATATGCTGTTGTGAACTATCAAAAATTAAATGATATTGTAGGATGATATCATGTAAGGATATTCTTTGCTCTAGGCCATGACAATTCAATTTCAAATGGGCTGAATTTCTTTTTGTAACTTTACATAAACTTTTTCAGGGAGGGAAAAACACAGATTACTTACCTGAGCTCGAGAGGCCAAATATATTGACTTTCAATTACGATCCTTATGATGTTTAAAGAAAACTTCTCTGTATTTCCTTCCAAAATAATTTTCATGTTACAGAGTTTCATTTAAAAGTCTTTGTCTCATAAAGCAATTTCTCATAAGGTTATGGAGATCACTGTATGGATTCCCTCTGATGCCACACCTTCCCCTTTGTCTGTGCCCAATGATTATGCTCATACGCATGTACAAAAGTCCCTCTGTTGATTTCTCCCCCTTATTCCCACCAACACACACCTTCCCCGAGTTTTGATGTTTTGATCAATGTTTCTCATTCTCTGGATCTGATCTTCATCATCTGTCTATGTCATTCATTATATTCCACAGATGAGTGAGATCATGTGGTATTTGTCTTCCTCTGCCTTGGCTTATTTCATTAAGCATAATGCTTTCCATCTCCATGAATGTTGTTGCAAATGGTATGAGCTCCTTCTTTTTTACCACAGCATAGAATACCATTGTGTAGATGTACCATATTTTTTAATCCAATCATCTGCTGATGGGCACTTGGCTGTTTCCACATCTTAGCTAGGGTGAATCGTGCTGCTATGAACATGGGGGTGCATATATCCTTTCTGATTGGAGTTTCTAGTTTCTTGGGGTATATTCCGAGAAGTGTGATCACTGGGTCAAATGGAAGTTCCATTTTTAGTTGTTTTTTTTTTAATATATTTTATTGATTTTTTACAGAGAGGAAGGGAGAGAGATAGAAAGTCAGAAACATTGATGAGGGAGAGACATCGATCAGCCGCCTCCTGCACGCCCCACAGTGGAGATGTGCCCGCAACCAGGATACATGCCCCCGACTGGAATCGAACCTGGGACCTTTCAGTCCACAAGCTGACGCTCTATCCACTGAGCCAAACCGGTCTCGGCCATTTTTAGTTTTTTGAGGAGATTCCATACTGTTCTCCACAGTGGCTGCACCACTCTGCATTCCCACCAGCAGTGCAGGAGAGTTCCTTTTTCTCCGCATCTTCACCAACACTTGTCGTTTGTTGATTTGTTGATGAAAGCCATTCTGACAGTGTGAGATGGTACTGCATTATTGTTTTGATTTGCATCACTCTGATGATTAGTGACTTTGAGCAGGTTTTCATATATCGCTTGGCCTTCCTTCTGTCTTCTTTTGAGAACTGCCTATTTAGATCAGTTGCCCATTTTTAGATTGTGTTGTTTATCTTCTTTTTGTGAAATTGTATGAGTTCCCAATATGAGACCCAATATGTGGTCTATTTTTGAGAATGTCAAGTGTGCAATTGAGAAGAATGTATATTCTGTAGCTTTGGGGTAGAATGCTCTGAAGATGTCAGTCAGGTCCATCTGATCTAGTGAGTTATTTAGAATTGCTATTTCTTTGCTGATTTTTTGTGCAGAGGATTTGTCCAGAGATGTCAGTGGTGTACTAAAATTCCCTACTATTATTGTATTTTAGTGGATCTATCCCTTGATATCCTCCAGGGATTTTTTATGTATTTTGGGGCTCCTGTATTAGGTGTGTATATGTTTACTAGAGTTATATCTTCTTGGCGAATTGCTCCTTTTAGTATTATGTAGTGGCCTTCCTTATCTCTTGTTATAGCCTTTACTTTGAGGTTTATTTTATCAGATATAAATATTGCTACCCCAGCTTTTTTCTCATTTCTATTTGCCTGAAAAATGTTTTTCCATTCCTTCACTCTGTCTGTGTGAATCCTTTTCTCTGAGGTGGGATTCTTGTGGACAGCAAATGTATGGGTCCTGGTTTCTTAACCATTCAGCTATCCTATGTCTTTTGATTGGTGCATTTAACCCATTTACATTTAATGATATTATTAACAAGTTCACGTTTGTTGTAATATTTTACCTTAGTGTTTGTGTGGGTTTTTGTTTTTGTTTTTGTCTTTCTCTTTCTTCTTTTTACAGCAGTTCCGTTAGCATTTTTTGCATTGTTGGGTTGGTCGTGATAAATTCTCTTAGCCCTTTCTTGTCTGTAAAGCTCATGATTCCACCTTCAATTTTGAATGATAGCCTTCCTTGGTATAGTATTGTTAGGTTCAGACCCTTGTTTTGCATCATTTTATATATTTAATTCCATTCCCTTCTGGCCTGGTGTGTTTCTGTTGAGAAACCAGTTGATATTCTTATAGGATATCCCTTGTAGGTAACTTTCTGTCTCTCTCCGGCAGCCTTTAAGATTCTTACATTGTCATTAGTGTTCGCCAATTTAATTATGATGTGTCTTGGTGTCGGATTTTTGAGGGTTCACCTTGTTTGGGACTCTGTGTACTTCTTGGACTTTCATATTTGTTTCCTTGCCAATATAAGAAAATTTTCTGTCATCATTTCTTCAAATAGGTTTTCTATTTCTTGCATTTCTTCCACTCCTTCTGGTATCCCAATTAAGGATATGTTGTTTCATTTTGTATTGTCCCAATGCTCCCTTAGGCTCTCTTCTTGTTTTTTTTTTTAAGTCTTTTTTCCAGGTGTTGCTGTGTTTGTGTGTTTTTTCCTACCTTGACTTCTAATTAGCTGATGTTGTCCTCAGCCTCTTCTAGTCTACTGTTTAGGCCTTCCATTGTGTTCCTTATTGCAGCTATGTTGTTCTTCATCTCCTCTTGGTTTCATTTCATGTTGGTGACATTCTCATTCAGCTCCTTATAATTCTCATTGAGTTGTGTGATATTGTCATTGAGTTGTGTGCATTTGTCTTCCATCTGTTTAAACATCCTTAAAACCATTACTCTGAATTCTTTCTCTAAAAGGCTGTTCACTTCCATTTCATCTAACTCCCTTTCTGGTGATTCCTCTTTTTCTTTCCTTTGGGGATTGCTTTTACGTCTTTCCATGTTTTACTGCAATGTTTTAATTGTAGATCCAATTGCTTTACTATCCAAGTTTTTTTTCTTTGTGGGGGGTGAAGCTACTGTTGTATTTTCTCAGTTATCCTGTGTTTGTTAACTTATTGTAGTTTCCTAGTTGAGCTATTTGGGTTCTCTTGATGTAAATATGTGAGCTTGAGTGACACAACTGTGGTGTCTAGAAGTTGGCAGCTCTGGAGAGGAGTGTCCCTATTTTTGCTGTTTTGTACCCTTAATTGAGATTACATGTGCCCAGTAGGGAAACACAGTTGCACCAAGGACCTGTCTGTCAGGGTGATGTATTTCAGGAACCTACACCCTGGAGAGGCATGGCTGTGGTGTCCAGAGTTAAAAAAAATTACACTTGTGTGGGCTCCCAGTGGATTCCAGGCACTGTTTAGGGGGTGGACCGCAAGGAACGTTCTGCTAAAAACCCACCTTGGGTGGCGGCCTTGAGGGTACACAGCAAACGCAGGTGACCAGGGAGCTCCACAAACCAGATAGGAGAGCTCGCCACAGACAGGGTGACCAGAACACGCATATAGAGGGCCTAGGGTGCCACCGACAGGGCGACCCTCACACGCAAACTGAGACTAGGGTACTTCAAAAACTGGTGCACAAATGGCCCACAAACTGTCTAGCAAACTGTTGTGTAGACTGTATTTGGTGTATATTTGTTTACCAGAGTTAAATGGTGCACAAACTGGCACACAAATGGTGTGCAAACTGACATGCAAACTGGCGCAAAAGGATGCTGCAGACTGGGAAACATGCAGGCGGGGACCAGTGTGTATTCACAGCTGAAACCATGGCACAGCTGAAACCATGGCACAGCCGAAACTGTCATGCAGGCACATGGTGCGTGTACACTCGGTGACACACACACACACACTTGGTGACTCAGGATATCACAAGCCCAGACTCCTGTGTGGCTGCTGCCTCAGCCGCACCAATGTCACTATGGATGGGGAGGTTGCACTCACTGCTTTGGAGGTGGAAGTCCCAGGGTCCGCGGGTCTCCAGGGTCCGCAGGTCTAAGGGACTCTGGCTGGAGTGGCTGTTAGGTTGTAGGGCAGCTCCAATGCCTGTCTGGCAGGAGGTGTTGGTGAGTTCCCAAAGGAAGGCCGTTTTTCCCTTCAAGATGGCCTGGGCTCCGTGCACCATTCCCACAGTCCAAGGAGTGAAAGCCATGATGGAAGTCTCTCCTTGACCAAGAGACCCTAGACTGCCATCCCCAACCGCTCCCATGAGATTCAACTGTCCCTTATTCAGTCACACACCCCCATACATTCTCCTTTTGTGCCCTCACTCAATTCCTCTCCCTCACCTCTGTCCTGCCAGCCGCCATCATCTGCCAACTTCTTGCTGATGCAATAATAACTTTAAATGTAAATGGATTAAATGCTCCAATCAAAAGACTTAAGTTAACTAATTGGATAATAAAACATGACCCATATATCTGCTGTCTACAAGAAACCCACCTCACAATAAGAGATGCACATAGACTGAGGGTGAAGGGATGGAAAACACTTTTTTAAGTAAATGGAAATTTAAAAAAAGCTGGGGTTGCTATACTTATATCTGACAAATTAAATCTCAAAGTGAAGGACATAACGAGATAAGGAAAGCAACTTCATGACACTTAAGGGAGCAATCCAACAAGAAAAAATAACTCTGGTAAACATATACACACCAAATACAGGAGCACCTAAATACATAAAACAACTACTGGAGGATATCAAAGAAGAGATTGACAGCAATAAAATAGTAGGAGACTTTAATACCCCACTGTCATCAATGGACAAATCCTCTAAACAAAAATCAGCAAAGAAACATCAATCCTAAATGACTCACTAGAACAGATGGAATTAATTGACATCTTCAGAACATTTCACACTAAAGCCACATAATATACATTCTTCTCCAGTACACATGGGTCATTTTCAAAGATAGATCATATGTTGGGTCATAAGAATAGTCTCTTCAAATTGAAGAAGATATAAATCATATCAAGCATGTTCTCAGATCACAGTGGCATAAAACTGGAAATAAACTACAATAAAAACAGTACAAAGAAATCATACACATGGAGACTAAACAGCACGCTATTAAACAATGACTGGATAACCAGAGAGATCAAGGAAGAAATAAAAAACATCATTGCAACAAATGGCAATGACAACACAACAATAAAAAAATTATGGGACACAGTGAAAGCAGTCTTAACAGGGAAGTTTATAGCTCCACAAGCCTACTGCAAAAAAAATAAGAAATAATGGTAATAAATTACCTAACCCTACAACTGAAAGAGCTAGGAATAGAGGAACAAGAAAAGCCCAGTGTAAACAGAAGGAAGGAAATAGTAAAGATCAGAGCGGAGATAAACAACATAGAGACCAAAGAAACAATTCAAAAGATCAACAAAACCAAGGGCAGATTCTTTGAAAGGATAAACAAAATTGATGAACCTCTAGCCAAGAAGCAAAGAGAGAAGACCCAAATAAAATCAGAAATAAAAGAGGAGAAATAACAACAAACCCCTCCGAAATACAAAGGATTTTTAAAAAATACTATGAACAACTCTATTTCAACAAAATGGACAATCTGCAGGAAATGGACATATTCTTAGAAAAATATAACCTTCCAAAACTCAATCAGGAAGAATCTAATCATCTCAATAGTCCAATAACAATGGAAGAAATTGAAGCAGTCATCAAAAAGCTTCCAGCAAACAAAAGCCCGGGACCAGATGGCTACACAGGAGAGTTTTACCAAACATTCAAGGAAGAATTAAAGCCTATCCTCCTCAGACTATTCCAAAAATATTTAAGAAAAAGGAACACTTCAAAATACATTCTATGAAGCCAGCATCACCCTAATACCCAAACCACATAAAGAAAATACAATAAAAGTGAATTGCAAGCCAATATCTCTCATGAACATAGTTGCCAAAATCTGGAACAAAATTCTAGCAAATCAGATCCAGCAATGCATCAGAAAAGTCATTCATCATGACCAAAAGTAGGATTTATCCCAGGAATGCAAGGATGGTACAATATATGCAAATCAATAAACGGGACTACATCAAAATAAAAAGCTTTTGCACAGCAAAATATAACATCAACAAAACAATAAGAATGCCCACTGTATGAAAGAACATATTTGCAAATGTTAGCACTGATAAAAGTATAATCTCCAACATCTATTGCCAACTTATACTACTTAATCAAAGGAAGATAAATGATCCAATTAAAAATGGGCTACAGTCTTAAATAGAACCTTTTCGAAACACAACAGAAGGAAGGCCAAGAGACACATGAAAACATGCTAAAAGTCGCTAATTATCTGAGAAATGCAAATCAAAACAACAATAGAGTACCATCTCACACCTGTCCGAAAAAGCAATCACCAACATATCAACAAACGACAAGTATTGATGAGGATGTGAATAAAAAGGAACCCTCGTGTACTGCTGGTGGGAATGCCAACTGGTGCAGCCACTGTGGAGAACAGTATGTAGTTTCCTCAAAAATCTAAAAATGGAACTCCCATTTGACCCAGTAATCCCAGTTTTAGGAATATATCCTAAGAAACTAGAAACACCAATCAGAAAGAATTTATGCACCCCTATATTCATAGCATCACAATTTACAATAGCTACAATTTGGAAACAGCCTAGGTGCCCATCAGTAGATGAGTGGATCAGAAAACTATGGTACATCTACACAATGGAATTCTATGCTGCAATAAAAAATAAGGAATTCTTACCATTTGCAGCAACCTTGATGGAACTGGAGAGCATTATGCTAAGTAAAATAAGCCAGTCAATGAAGGAGAAACACAGATGATCTCACTCATTTGTGGATAATAAAGAACATTATAAACTTATGAACAAAAAAATAGATACAGAGGCAGTAAAGCATCAAACAAACTGTCAAATTACAGCAGAAAGTTTAGGGAGAGGTGTGGTACATAAGATATCAACCAAAGGACTTGTATGCATGCATATAAGGATAATCAATGAACAGAATATACTGGGGGATTAGGGTTTGCCTGGGTGGGAGCAATGGGAAGATATGTATACATGTAATACATTAATAAAATAATGAAAAAAAATAAATAACATTAAAAAAAAAGAAAGAAAGAAAAAGAAAAAGCTAAAGGAGTTCATTAACACCAAACCAGTATTATATGAAATGCTGAAAGGTACTCTTTATAAAAAGGAAGAAGTAAAATGTAATGATAAAAATTATGAACAACAAATACATATCTATCAATAAGTGAATCTAAAAATTAAATGAATTAAAAATCTGATGAACAGAATAATCTGATGAGTATAATAGAATCAGGGGCATAGAAAGGGAATTGACTGACAATTATCAAGGAGAAGAGGGTTTGGGGGTGCAAGAAGAGACTAGACAAAAATTGTACACCTATGGACGAGGACAGTGGGGGCAGGGTGTAAGGGCAGGGGATGGGGTGGGAACCGGGTGGAGGGGAGCTATAGGTGGTAAAAAGAGGAACAGCTATAATAATCTGAACAATAAAAGTTTATTTTTAAAAATAATAATATAAATATATAGCACTCCCTATATGTAAAAAATAAAAAAAATCTAGTAATTTTTTTATGGAGTCCTTTGGATTTTCTATGTATAATATAATGTAATCTGCAAATAAAGACAATTTTACTTTATCCCTTCCAATTTGGATGCTTTTTATTTTTTCTTCTTGTCTGATTGCTGTAGTTAAGAATAAGAACTATGAAAATAGATATCTCTGTATTTTTCCTGATCTGAGAGGGAATGCTTTTAGTTTTTGCCTATTGAGTATTATGTTGGCTGTAGGTTTGTCATATATGACCCCACTATTCCCACTATTGATACTTTTTATCAAAAATGGGAGCTGCATTTTATCTAATTCTTTTTCTGTATCTATGGATTTGGTTATATGATTATTATCTTTCAATTTGTTTATGTGATGTACCACATTTATTGATATGTAAATATTGTACCAGCCTTGTGTCCCTGGGATAAATTCAAGTTGGTCATGGTAAATAATCTTTTTAATATATTTTGGTATCTGATTTGCTAATATTTTCTTGAGGATTGTAACATGTATGTTTATCAGGGATATTGCACTGTTATTTTCATTCTTTGTAATGTTTTTATCTAGTTTTGGAATTAAGATAATTTTAGCCATATGAAATGAGTTGAGAAGTCTCCTTTGCTCTTGATTATTTTTTGAATAGTTTGAGGAGTATACGTGTTAGTTTTTCTTTGAATATTTGTTAAAATTCTGCTGGGATGCTATCCCATCCAGAAATTTTGTTTTGCTGGGAGGTTATTTTTTTTCAACTTCAATTTAATTCATTGCTATTGGTCTATTCAGGTTTTTGCTATTAGTCTATTCAGGTTTTTGGATTCTTCCTGATTCAGTATTGGAAGATTGTATTTTTTTAGAAATTTGTCCATTTCGCCAAGATTGTCCAACTTGTTGGTTCATAGTTGTTTGTAATATTTTCTTACAATTCTTTGTATCTCTGGGGTGTCAGTCTTTACTTTACTTCTTTCTTTTCTGATTTTGTTCATTTGGGTTTCCTCTATTTGTGTGTTTGAGGTTCATTGATTTTGTTTATCTTTTTAAATGCCAGCAATAGGTTTCAGTGATCATTCATATTGGTTTTTAATCTCTATGTCATTTATTTCTACTATAAACTTTATTATTCTCTTACTTCTGCTTAAGGTTTTCTTAATGTTCTCTTTGTAAAACTTCTAGCTGTAAGATTAGATGGTTTATAACAGATTTTTCATATTTCTTGAAGTATGCCAGTAGTACTCCTTCTCAGGACTAATTTTGTTGTGTCCTATAGATTTTGGGATGTTGTGTGTTCATTTTCATTATTTTTCAGGAAGTATTTAATTTCTTTATTGATCTCATTGTTAACCCATTGGACACCTAATAAAATGCTATTTAGCCTCCATATGTTTGAATGTTTTTGAGTATTTTTACTGTAGTTGATTTCTAGGTTCATGCCATTGTGATCTGAGAAGATGCTTGATATGATTTCAGTTTTCTTATACTTGTAGAGATTTAGTTTGTGTCCTGACACATGGTCTACCTTTGTGAATGTCCCATGTGCACTTGAGATGAATGCATATTCTGCAGCTTTGGGGTGAAGTGCTTTGTAAATATCAATTAAATTCATTCGATCTAGTATATCATTTTACATCTCTGTTTTATTGTTTATTTCCTGTCTGGAAGATTTATTCAATGAAGTCAAGGGAGTATTGAATCCCCCTATATCACTGCATTTTTATCAATCTCTTCATTAAAATCCTCCAATTAGATTAAAGTTAGGTGAGGTAGATAAGAGATCAAAGACTTGTATGCATGCATATAAGCATAACCAATGAACATAGTCCCTGGGGGGGTTGGGGTATGCCTGGGAGGGAGGGGGGCAATGGGGAGACATGTATAAAAATTAATAATAAATATATATATAAATTGGTGGGTCTATGTTGGGTTTATATATGTTTACCTGGATTATATTCACTTGTTGAATTGATCCCTTTAGTAATATGCAGTGGCCCTCTTTGTCTCTTGTTATGTAATTTAATATCTATTTTGTCAGATACATGTATTGTTATACAAACTTTTTTTGGTTCTGATTTGGATGGAAACACTTTTTATTCCTTCACTTTCATCATGTGTGGGAGTTTTGTTCTGAAGTGGGTATATTGTAAACAGCATATATGTGGGTCATGTCATCTTATCCATTCAGCTACCCTATCTCTTTTGTTAGAGCTTTTATTCCATTTATGTGTAATACTGGAGGCCCAGTGCATGAAAATTCATGCACTAGAGGGGGGCAATCCCTCAGCCTGGCCTGCCCTCTGTGACAGTCGAGGAGCCCTCAGGGATGGGAGGTGACCTGGCTATCAGGGGAAGGTGACACCCACATCACAATTCTGCTGCTGCCACTGCCAGAAGAACAAGCCTGGACCGGCCCTAGATACTTGAGCCCTGGTGGCTGGGGGAGTGGGCTGAGGATACTTGGGGACACTGGACGCAGGTATGTGTAGAGGCTGGATGCTACTGGGTGTGGGCCTGGCAGTGCTGCACACCTGTCACCCCAGCAGGGATGAGGGGACTGGGCGCTGCCATCTTGTGGCTGTGGGTGCTGCCATCTCTGAGGGTGGGAAAGTCAATTAGCATATTCCCTTTTTATTGGCTGTGGGCACCACCATATTTGAGGTCAATTAGCATATTCAATTTTTATTAGATAGAATTGTAATTGATAGGTACTTGTTTATTAACATCTTGTTCTTTATGCCTGTGTTCTTCCCTATTTATACCACATATTCTTCCTATTTGAAATGATGCCTTTTTTAAATTTTATTTAAATTCTTTATTGTTTAAAGTATTACATATGTATCCTTTTTCCCCATTGACCTCTGTCTGGATGCTCCCATCCCACAGCACATGCCCTCACCCCCTTATAATCTATGTCCATTGGTAAAGCTCATATGCATGGATATAAGTACACTAGAGGCCTGATGCATAAAATTTGTGAACGGGGGCAAGGTGTCCTTCAGCCCAGCCTGCTCCCTCTCCAATCTGGGACCCCTGGAGGGATGTCCAACTGCCCATTTAGGATCAGGCCTAAATGGGCAGTCGGACATCCCTCTCACAATCCAGGACTGTTGGCTCCCAACTGCTCACCTGCCTGCCTTCCTGATTGCCCCTAAACACTTCTGCCTACCAGCGTGATCACCCCCTAACCACTCCCTGGCCAGCCTGATTGATACCTAACTGCTCCCCTGCCAGTCTGTTTGCCCATAACTGCCCTCCCCTGCAGGCCTGGTCACCCCTAACTGCCTTCCCCTGCAGGCATGGGTCCCCCCAGTCTCCCTTCCCTGCAGACCCGGTCACCCCCAACATCCCTCCTCTGATGGCGTGGTCACCCCTAACTGCCCTAACCTGCAAGCTTGATCACCCCCAACTTCTCTCCCTTGCAGGCCTGGTCCCTGCCAACTGCCCTCCCCTGCTGGCCATCTTGTGTCCACATGGGGACAGGATCTTTTGACCACAAGGGGGTAGTTATCTTGTGTGTTGGAGTGATGGTCAATCTGCATATTACTCTTTTATTAGATAGATAGAGGCATGGTGCATGGGTGGATGCCAGCTGGTTTGCCCTGTAGGGTGCCTAGATCAGGGTAGGTATTCCTTTGGGGTGTGGGGTGGCCTGGAAGAGAGGCCTGTGGAGGTTTGAAGGCTGGTCACAAGCCCTGGTGACCCAAGTGAAGGCCCTGGTATCTGGGATTTATTTATCTTCTAGAATTAAAACTTTGTAGCCTGGAATGGAGTCAAGCCTCCTGCTCACAACGCCATTGAAATTTTGTTGCCTTAAGCAGAGGCCTAGGCTGGCCAGGGTTTGTGGAAAGCTTGGTTTTCTCCATCACCAGGAGCAACCCAAGTCCCCCTCCCGCTCTCTCTGTGGCTATAGCCATCTTGGTTGGGTTAATTTGCATACTCGCTCTGATTGGCTGGTGGGCATGGCGGGTGGGTGAAGTGGAGGTACAGCCAATTTGCATATTACTCTTTTATTAGATAGGATTGGTTGCTCTTTTACACCCTCTCCCCCCCCCCGCCTTTCCTCTGAGATTTGATAGCCTGATTGATGCTTCTAATTCTCTGAATCTCTTTTTGTTAACCAGTTTATGTTGTTCATTGTGTTTCACAAATGAGTGAGATCATCTTCTATATATCTTTCAACAAATGGCTTATTTTGCTTAGCATAATGTGTTTCAAGTCCATCCATGCTGTTGAAAATGTCAAGAATTCCTTTTGTTTTTACAACAGCATAGTATTTCATTATGTAGATAAGCTACAGTTTTAAATCCACTCATCCGCTGATGGGCACTTAGGCTGCTTCCAACTCATAGTTATTGTAGGGGTGCATATATCCTTTCTGAATAGTGTTTCTGATTTCTTGGGATATATTCCTATAAGTGGGATTACTAGGTCAAGTGGGAGTCCCAGTTTTAATTTTTGGAGGGAACACCAAACTGTTTCAATGGCTTCAACAATCTTCATTCCCACAGTGGCTGCAACAGTCTGCATTTCCACCAGCAGTGAATAAAGGTTTCTTGTTCTCCACTTTCTCATCAGCACTTGTTGTTTGTTGATTTGTTGATGATAGTCATCTTCACAGGTGTGAGATGGTACTTCATTGTCGTTTTGATTTGCATCTCTTGGATGATTAGTGATTGAGCATGTTTTCATGTCTCTTGGCTTTTTGTATGTCCTCTTTTGTAAAGTGATTATTTAGGTCCATTGCCCATTTTTTGTTTCAATTGTTTATCTTCCTTTTGTTAAGTTGTATGAGTTCCCTATAAATTTTGAATATTAAACAATTATCAGATTTAACATTGTCAAATATGTTCTCCCATGCAGTGGGCTTCTTATTGTTTTGTTGATGGTTTCTTCTGCTGTGGATGTAGTCCCAGTTGTTTATTTTCTCTTTAGTTCCCATTGTTCTACGAGCTGTATCAGTAAAGATATTCCTATGACATATGTCTGATATTTTGCTGCCTCTGGAATCTTTTAAGGTTTTTATGGTTTCCCATCTTACATTTAAGTCCTTTATCCATTTGTGTTTTATTTTTGTGTATGGTGTAAGTTGGTGATCTAATTTCTTTTTCTTTTTTGCATGTATCTGTCCAATTTTCCCAACACCATTTATTGAAGAGACTGTCTTGACACCACTGTATGCTCTTGCCTCCTTTGTCAAATATTAATTGAGCATAATGGCTTGGGTTTATTTCTGTGTTTTCTGTTCCATTCCATATGTCTATTCTTGTGCCAAAACCAGGCAATTTTGAGAACAGTGGTTTTGTAATATAGCTTGATATCTGGTATTGTGATCCCTCCAACTTAGTCTTCTTTCTCAAAATTGTTGTGGCTATTTGGAGTATTTTTTATTCCATATGAATTTTTGGAGAGTTTCTTCTAGGTCTGTGAAATATGCTGTTGGTATTTATTGGGGATTACATTAAATCTATAGATTGCTTTGGGTAGCATGGACTTTTAATGATGTTGATTATACCAATCCATAAACATGATATATTCTTCCATTTGTTTGTCTTTCTTTTATCTCTTTTTTCAATGTCCTGTAGTTTTCTGTGTACTGTCTTTTATCCTCTTAGTTAAATTTAATCTTAAGTATCTTAATTTTTTTAGTGCAATGTTAAATGGGATTATTTTTGTTTGTTTGTTTTGTTTCTCTTTCTGTGAGTTATTTATTTATATATGTATATAAAATCCTAATACGAAAATAGACCAAACTTTATAACAACTGAACAACCTAACAATCAAATAATCTGTTGCTATGATGTGCACTGACCACCAGGGGGCACACTCAAAACATGTCAGGCATCAAGAGCATGGAGCAGAGCATGGAACATGGCATGCATTGGCCATGGACATATGATGGAGCAGGTGAATAGGGGCCCCAGACCAAGGCAGGGTGCTGGTCACTGTCATCGGGGTGAGCCTTTGATGGCTACTGAAAATTCGTAGCTCCTGCACAGTGAGGTTCAGCTGGCACTCAGACCTGCTGTCAGTGCCAACCCTGTTCACACCCATTGCTGATGCTCAGCTCCAGTCCCCATCACTCAGCACTACCCCAGATCATTCCTCAGTGCTTCTTGACAGCCCATAGTTGGTGTATAAAAAAGCCACATATTTCTTTTGGTTATTAATATTGTATCCTGCTACATTGCCAAATCCATTTATTAATTCTAGTAGTATTTTGAAAGGATCTTTAGGGTTTTCTATATACAATATGATGTCATCTGCGAATAATGACAAATTTACTTCTTCTTTTCCAATTTGAATGCCAATTTCTTCTTCTTGTCTGATAGCTATGGCTAGCACTTCCAGTATTTTATCAAACAGGAGTAATGAAAATGGGCATCCCTCCCTTGTTTTTGTTCTTAGCAGAAATGGTTTTAGTTTTTGTTTATTGAGTATGATGTTGGCTGTAGATTTGTCATATGAAGCTTTCATTATGTTGAGATATGTTCCCTCTATTCCAACTTTGCTAAGAGTTTTTATCAGGAAAGGGTTTTGGATTTTGTCAAATGCTTTTTCTACATCAATTGATATGATTATGAGATTTTTGTCTCTCAATTTGTTTAATATGATATACCACCTTCATTGATTAGCAGATATTGTATCAGCCTTGTATCCCCAGAATAAATTCCATGTTTGATCTTTGTAATGTAATGCTGGATCCAATTTTCTAGAATTTGGTTGAGGATTTTACCATCTATGTTCATCAAGGATATTGGCCCTTAGTTATCTTTCTTCATGATGTCTTTATCAAATTTTGGAATTAAGGTCATGCTGGCTTCATAGAAAGTGCCTTCCTCTTGAATATTTGGCATAATCTGAGGAGGATAGGTTTTAGTTCCTTTTGGAATGTTTGGTACAACTGTCTTGTAGAGCCATCTGGACCAGGGCTTTTGTATGCTGGAATATTTTTTATTACTGCTTCAATTTCATTCATAGTTATCCACCTATTTAGTTTTTTTTTTTCTAATTGAGTTTTGGAAGCTTGTATTTTTCTAAGGATATGTCAACTTCATCTATGCTGTCCAGTTTCTTGGAGTAGAGTTGTTTGTGGTATTTTTTTTCTTTACAATCATTTGTATTTCTGTGAATTCTGTTCCTTCATCTTTTCATTTCTGATTTTATTTGGGTCCTCTCTCTTTGTTTCTTGGTGAGCCTGGCTAGAGATTCATCAGTCTTGTTTATCCTTTCAAACAACCAGCCCTTGGCTTTATTGTATTTTTGTTGTTGTTCCTATATTGTTCTTTCTGCTCTGATCTTTACTATTTCCTTCCTTCTGCTTATTCTGGGTTTTCTTTGTTGCTCTCTTTCTAACTCTTTGAGTTGTAGAGTTAGATAATTTATTACCTTTTTTCCTTATTTTGTTTGAAACTCACAAATAATTTAATGGAATTCACTTAATATTCCCCTCTCAGGGTCTGACTTCAGAAAATAAAATTACAAAGTCATCATCACATCCTAGATTTATTACAACTGACCTGCAGGCAAAAGGATAGAACTATTACATAAACACTTCGATTCCATGTATATATCTTAAATAGAGAAGGATTTCGAACAAGAATACATGATAAAATATTCCAAAGTTCCAAGAAGCAGTTATGTTACTGAGCTCCAATTTTACAGACAAATAAGGCACATTAGCTTTTTGATAATTTTTATACATTATTCTATGATACAAGGGAAAAATAACCAGAACTCACAATGTACAGTTCTTACACTATTTTCACAGTCTGTGAACATATACACTCTTTTGTTTTAATAAAGATACATTGTAATAAACTTGCCCTTAAGTTTATAGTTTATAATAATCTATGATTAATATACTAAAATTGCTTTGATGTCATCATCCACACAACAGACCAGTCAGATCAACTTAGCTCATGGACAGTCAGCACTGCTTTGATCTCCACTGTAGAATGGCAAAGTGACCCTGTGCCGAGCCTGCTGGGAAGTTGACAGCAGACGGGAAGTTGAGTCCCCGGGAGATTTGGAGAATGATGGCTTCGTGTGGCTGAAGGAAGACACCTAACAATGCTTCCTTTCAAAACACTGGAAAGTCTAAGGTTTGTGATGACATAGGGGAGAAAATAGGAAAATTAGGCAAATGGACTAAAGTGATAAATCATTTTTTAATTCTGAAATTGACAGGGAAGTGACTTTAAAACAGCACCATTCTCCTTTTATTGTAGTATAGTGTTGATGACTGTCACTCTTGGAGGAGACACAGCAGTACCTTCCCCTGGGGTCTGTAATGGCCTCCCCTGGTCTGGGACCACGGCTGTTCTATATTCCAGTGTGCTGGGACCACTCACAGTGCTGTTCACAGAGCCAAATGGTCGGTGCCAGAGAGTCCAGAGCAAACCCAAAGGGAATCTGGCTAGTAGGGGAGTGAGGAAGCACAGCAAAGAGAGCAGGTTTAAATGGACATATCACTATTCTGAGATTGTTTGGGTTGTGGGGTTGTTTTTGTAGAATTCCAATTCCAAGAAATAATGACTGGTTAGAGGTTCTCACAGGTGCTGATCTCACCTAACACTGCCATTTCAGGTTCTCTCTGGGTTACTCGTGTTTCTAGAAAGATGCTGCCTCATCACCTACCACGTTACTGAGCCCCTGTTGTTCAGCTTTTTAAACATTGGCGCATCTGTGAGATTTGGGGCTAGAAATTATTGGTAAGGAACATCCCTGGTAATTATAAAGGTTTTGGAAAGGGAGTAGGGAAAGAGGAAGGCAAAGTACTGGATTAAGCAAAAGATACCTAGTGTCAAGAGATTACAGGGGCAGGAAAAGAGGCTCATAAACCGAAGAGCTGGACCAGTGATAGCAAACAGCTGAGATTTGGTCTTTTGCTGCCTACGATAAATCTCTATCTATCTAATCAATCAAGGCACATTGCTCCTCGCTACTTCTCCCTGGTAGTGAGTTACGATGGCTAAAGTATTAGGCTCTGGACAAAGAGGAAAGACAGAGCTGCTAAGAGCTGTTCCAGATAAGATGCTAGCATTGAAAACATCTGTAAATGTTGCCCTCTGTACTTTTTCTTTTCAGTCCTGGGGGTTGGTGGCAGGTGGAACCTCAGGTTGGCAGCACACCAAATGCTGAGTGACAATTCTTAGGATCAGCACCTTCTTTGACAAGGGTAAGACTCCCGAGTCTCCCAATGAAGAGTAAAAAGACTGGTCAGGAAGAAAAGAACACATTCTGTCCTGTCTCGATACTTTACTGTTCACCTCTTTGAACACAACATAGTTTTTGGTAAAGATAAATTCATTCTAATTTAAAATGATATTTCTAATGGGAATTTGGCTGAGTACATCAATCCCCGAACATTGACCGTGACTATAAAGCAACAGGACCTCAGATCAGAAAGTCTATTGCACTTGGTGAAGAACGGAAACCCTCCTGTCTCCCAGCTCCAGAAGGCAATGTGTCTCGCTGGCTGTGCAAGCTCTTCTCACTCATGCCGAGTCTCTACGTTCAGACACAGTATATCCTTCACTGCATTCTTCCAAGACCAGAAGTCTGACAAAGACCACTCCAGTGGCTGTGTCTCCAGGTTTTAAGTCTAGAAATGAATTAAAGATGTGATCTAATCACAATCAACAAATTGATCGTCCTGACTTCCACGTTTCATGAGTATGTCATCAGGAAAGAGCAGGATGAGGTCTCTGACCAGCATGAACACTGCTATCAGTCGGATACTTCAGGGATGCACGTTCTAGGTGACAGGAGTATACAGACATGGTGGAAACAAACACCAATCATATTGCACATGGTGTCTGGGTGAGCAATAAGAACATTGTGATACAGGTGAAAATTCTTTACATCTTGCTTCCTCTCAGCCCTCTTATCTAGAGTCTGACATAGCAGTGGCATCAATCGACATACATGGGAGAGCTGAGAGATGGTGGCATTTGATCCAGGATTTTACAAACATAGCTTGCAATCTCTACAGTACGTTTTTCATACATTAAAATAAAGGGATGTTTCAGAAGTTCTTTATACTTTGGCCTTTTGGATTCGTCCTTTGTAAAGCACAAGTTAACAAAGTTGATGAAACTCAGGGAGAATTCCTTTTCCTCTGAATTACTCAGCTGCGGGGGGGGCGGGGATTCCTTTCATGACTTGCATTAGTTGATCAAATACACTATTCCACTTTGGATAAGGAAATCGGCCTGTAGCCAACTCATACAATGTGATCCCAAACTCCAGACATCAGAGTGAACATCATAGCGTTGTCGTGATACACTTGGGTCTATTCTTTCTGGTGCCATGTACAGCCTACACCCAGCATCTCTGGTCTTGGCAATGGAGTCCACAAGCTGTCCGCTGATGCCAAAGTCACAGAGTTTAGTATTTCCACTTCTGTCCAGAAGGATATTGGAAGGTTTGATATCTCTGTGAATGATTTTCAAGTTTTCTTTTAAGTGGTTTAGTGCTTTCACAGTTGCTAAAGTGATTTTGCCTAAAATTTCTTCTGGAATAACATCATCTAACACACTATATACATATTTGTAAAACTTATCAAACGAGGTAGACATAAGTTCCATACAGATCCAACAGTCACCCTCTCTGAAGAGTGCACCATAAAACTGAACAATTTATGGGCAATCACTACTCTGCATTACTACATCCAAATCCATAAGAAGTTGCTTTTGTTCTTTTTCATTCACTGTTGAGCGAATTCTTTTAACTGCCATTATTTGTCCACTTGGTTTGTGGACCATTTTGTTGACAGAACCATACGCTCCTCGTCCAATTTCTCCCAGGTCTTTCAAGTCCTCTGCGGTGAAATCCCAGTGCTGTTCAGGGGAGATCTTTAGTTGTCCTGATGATTCGATGCTGTGTGTTCTCTGTCTCTCTATGTGTGGGTTTTGAACTCCTGGAGGATTGGGATTCAGAGTAAACCTTGCTGTAGATTTGAAAGGTGGATTTGCAAAATTCAACTTCAGTGCTTTGCGTTTACTTTGTGCCTTTTCACAGAAGTTTATCTGAAAGCTCTGCATGCTGCTGACTGCCGAGTGGCCCTGCACCAGGGACCCCACGGGGCCGGGGAGCCACCATTGTTGGGAGTGAGGAGCCGAGCGGCACCGCAGTGGCTGCAATGCAGCAAGCTCGGCCTCTTTTCCTTATTTTTTGAGGTGAGCCTGTTGAGCTATGAACTTCTCTCCCAGGAATGTTTTCACTGTGTCCAATAGATTTTGGATTATTGTGTGTTCATTGTCATTTGTTACCAGGATGCTTTATTATTTATTCTTTGATCTCTTTGGTAACCCAATCATTGTCTAATAGCATACTATTTAAATCCCAAGTGTTTGATTTTTTTCATTGTTTTTATTAATGTTGATTTATAATTTTATGACATTGTGATTGAGAAGGTGCTTGATATGATATCTATCTTGTTGAATTTGTAGAGTCTTTGCCTGTGTCCCAGTATTTGGTCTTTCTTTAAATATGTCCCCTGTGGACTTGAGAACAAGATATATTTTGTGGTTTTGGGGTAAATTGTTCTGAAGATGTCAATTTATTCCATCTGAAGTAGTGAGTCATTTACAGTTGTTATTTCTTTGCTGGTTTTTGTTTAGAAAATTTATTCATTGGTGTCAATGGGGTATTACAGTCCCCAACTATGATTGTATTGTTTTCAATCTCTCTCTTGATATCTTCCAGAAGTTTTTATTTTTATTTTTCATGTATCTGGGTGATGCTGTATTGGGTGAATATATGTTTATCAGTGTTATATCCTTTCATATTATAAAGTGGCTCTCCTTACCTCTTGTTATGGCCTTCAATTTGACTTCTATTTTCTTCAGATGTAAGTGTTGCTACCCCAACTTTCTTCTCATTTCCATTGGTTTAAAAAATATTTTCCAAAATTTCACTATCAGTCTGGGTGAGTCCTTTGTTCTGTGGTGGGTCTTTTATAGATAGCAAATATATAGGTCACGTTTTCTTAGCCATTCAGCTCCTGTATGATTTTGATTGCAGCATTTAATCCAGTTACATTTAAGATTTTTAGATAGGTTCTTTTTTCTTTCCATTTTTATTCCTTATGCCTGTTTTCCTCCTTCTTTTCTAAGTCTTCTTTTTCCACCAGTTCCTCTAGCATTTCTTGCATTGTGGGCTTGGTGGTAATAAACTCCCTAGCCCCTCCTTTTTTTTCTGTGAAGCTCCTGATTTCACCTTTAATTTTGAATGATAACTTTCCTGGGTATAGTATTCCTGGATTCATTACCTTTCTTTGCAGCAATTTTTATACTTCATTCCATTTTCTTCTGGACAGGTATGAGAAATCAATTGGTAGTCTAATGGAGATGCTTTATAGGTACTTTTTTGTCTCTCTCTGGCAGCCTTTAAGGTTCTTACTTTATCCTTGGTGTTGATCAATTTTATTATGATGTGTCTTGGTGTCAGTCTTTTGGGGTTCATCTTGTTTGGGAGTCTGTGACTTGTGTAAGTTTTGTGTAAGTTTGGATTTATGTAAGTTTTTTCTTCTTTCCGATATCAGGGAAATTTTCTGTCATTATTTCTTCAAACTGGTTTTCTTTTTTTTTCTTTTTTTTTTATTGATTAAGGTATTACATATGTGTCCTTATCAGGCCATTACACCCCCCCCACCAGTGGACTCATGCCCTCATTCCCCCGTTGTCTGTGTCCATTGGTTAGGCTTATATGCATGCATACAAGAACTTTGGTTGATCTCTCCCTCTTTGCCCCAATCTCCCCTGCATTTCCTCTGAGATTTGACAGTCTGATCCATGCTTCTCTGTCTCTGGATCTGTTTTTGTTCATCAGTTTATTTTTTTTTCCATTATATTCCACAAATGAATGAGATCATGTGATCTTTATCTTTCTCTGCTTGGCTTATTGTGCTTACCATAATGCTATCCATTCCCATCCATGCTGTTGCAATGACAAGAATTCCTTCTTTTTTTACTGCAGTGTAGTATTCCATTGTGTACATATGCCACAGTTTTTTAATCCACTCATCTGCTTATGGGCACTTAGGCTGTTTCCAAATTGTAGTTATGGTAAATTGTGCTGCTATGAACACAATCACAAACTTTTGATTGGTGATTCTAGTTTCTTGGGATATATTCCAAGACGTGGGATCACTGATTTAAATGGGAATTCCATTTTTAAATTTTTGAGGAAATTCAATACTGTTCTCCACAGTGGCTGCACCATTCTGCATTCTCATTAGCAGTGCCCAAGGGTTCCCTTTTCTCCACCTCCTCACCAGCACTTGTCATTTGTTGATTTGCTGATGACAGTAATTCTGACAGGTGTGAGATGATACCTCATTATCATTTTGATTTGCATCTCTTGGATTATTGGTGACTTTGAGCATATTTTCATATGTTTCTTGGTCTTCCTTATGTTTTCTTTCAGAATGTATCTATATTGGTCTGTTGTCCATTTTTTTATTGGATTGTTTATATTCCTTTGTTAAGTTGTATGAGTTTCCTCAAATAGGTTTTCTATTCCTTGCTCCATTTTCTCTCCTTTTGGTACCCCTATTATGACGACGTTTTATTTTATGTTGTCCCAAAGCTTCCTCTAGGCTCTCCTGCTTTTTAAGTTTTATTTCCAGTTGCTTCTCTGCTTAGATATTTTTTTCTTTTCTTGTCTTCTAACTCAATGATGTGACTCTCAGTTTCTAATTAACTGTTGGAACATTTCCATTGAGTTCCTTATTACAGGTATGTCATCCTTAATTTCCTCTTGATTCTTCTTCAGTTCCTCTTAATACTTACACATGTTGAATTTGTCTTCAATCCTTTTCAACATCCTTATAACCATTGGTCTGAATACTTTCTCTGACAAATTGCTGGCCTCCATTTCATGTATTTCTTTTTCTGGTAATTCCTCCTTTTCGTTCAAATGGGCATTGTTTGTTTATCTTCCATTTTTGCGATCAACCTGTTATTCCACCCATATTTTTTGAGTTTGTCCTATATAGTAGATGTTTTGTGGGACTCAGTGGTCAACCTCTCTGGTCTTCTTGGTTGGGTAATCTCAGGACAACTCCTACTGGGGATTTTTGGGTTCTCTTTGTGTAGTTGTTTCCTGAGTATTATTGCCCCATTCATGGATAGAGTCTTATTTCAGGTTGTCTGGTTAAGTGCTTCACTCTCTACCTCATTGACCAAACAGCATAAAATACAACTCTACAAAACCTGACACAAAGGTAAAAAAAAAACACAAAAATATATTTATGACACCAATAATCACCATATAAATGACCACCAGAGAAAAGAGAATTAGGAGAGAGAAAAGAGTAAAAATTATATTGAGAAAATAAATAAAAGGTAAGAGAAAAAATAAAAAGAAATCTGTTTGTTCCATGTAAAAATACCACAGAACAAATTGATAAAGCAAAAAAAAAATGCAAGCCACAAACACCCAGAAAAGGGGAGGGGCAGAATCTGTAGAGGCAGAGCTTATATCCTGTTAGTAAATTTAAAGAATTGAATTAATAGTGGGAGGACCTTGCTTCAGTATATAGATGGTAGAAAGAGAATGGGTTGATAAGATGAAAAGAAAGAAAAAATAAAAAAGTAAAAGATAAAGAATATAAAGTAAAATAATTATAAAAATAGAATGAAGAAAAATAATGCAGAGAAAAAAAAGAAAAGAAAAAAATAATTATGATGGAGAAAAATGGCGGTGGAGTAGACAGACACCTCTGGAGCTTTGTCCCTGGGCAGAGGGAGAGAGAGGAGCTGAGAGTCGCACTGGGAGTGATTCTTGGCAAGTCAAGAGTCAGTTATCCTCCAGGAGAAGGTGGGATACTGCTGGACAAGGCTCTCCTGGCCAGGCAGCCCCACTGCCATGAGGATTTTGTCTGCCGGAATCACCAGCACGAACGTGGAGACTGCACCATCTTGCAGAGGGAGGTGGATGTCTGCAGCGGTCTGAAACCAGCGGCTGAAGCACCCACCAAACAGCCGGAGACCCAGGGACCCAGAAAACCGCTGCCCAATCTGCACAGACACGGACTCAGAGAAGCTCCACACGGCAGATGGAAACGTCAGACTTCGCCTGGGATAAGGTGTGGTCTCCTGTCCCGCACAACAGAGACGAGGACACTGTGCAAACCGGGCTGAGGGAAAGCTGCCTTTGGAGAGGTCCATGGATGTGGGGCAGGGTGTGATCCCTAAGTGTGGAGGCAAACTCTCAGAACTGTTGACAGAGGGGAGCTCTGGAAAACAACTCGTTTTGATCTGAGACAGAGGGACAGCCTGGGAGTTATTACAGTGTCCTGGCTGCAAAATCCCCACAAACCGGTTTTGAGAACCACAGAGTAGCAGAATATGAGCACAAACTAGAGAGATCCTGTGCTTAGTCTCAGAGATCAATTCCAAAACACTGCCACCCAGTAGATGACGCACAAATTAACTCTCACATAACCACAAAAGAATAAAGAGATTAAAACACAACCAGCAGTGGAACACAGGGAACTGCAATACCTTCCCACCTAGGAAACAAAAGTGCCAAGCAGAACAATAGCAGAAGTGACTGACCATTCTATTTTTTTTCTTTTTTTCTATTTCTTTTTATTAAATTTTTATTTTATTTTATATTTTTTCAGTTTTACGTATATTAATTTAAAACAATTTTTTTTCTTTCCTCCTCAATTGATTTTACCTTTTTAATTATTACATTTTTGTTTTAAACTAGTATTAGTAATAATACTATTTTACCATTTTGGAAAAAAACAAGTGTCATTTTGTTTTCCCTTTATTTTACTTCAGGGTTAGAGATCTACATTCTATTTTCATCTTTCCATTAGCATAATTTTACTCTATCTCAACTGTACCTTTATGCCAACATTTTACTCCTAACTTTCCCATTTTGTTGTCTTGTTTTCTCTTTCCCTTTTCCAACTTTAGATTCTCCCTATTCTTTCTCTTTACCTGGTTAAAATTTCACCCCACTTATATATCTAATTTAAAATCCCCTATTCCAAGCCCATACAAACCTCTCTCTACTTGACTTCACAATCCAAAAAGTTGTTTTTCTCTATGACCTTTGTTGTTCTTTGCCTGAACGGTGATTATATAGATTTTTTTGTACTTTTTTGGTGAGATTGTTTTAGCTTAATCTACTTGTTTTATTTTACTTTTTGTTTGCTTTAATTTGGTTTGTTTTTTACCTATCTTTTCCCTCACCTCCCTCCATAACAGTTGTTATTTGTAGTTTGTATTATTCTCCAGGTAATGGCCGTGAACGTTTGTGGGATTAGTGACTGTTCTATTGGCGTTTTCTCCTGACACCTATGTTTTGTTCCCCTTTTTTCTCTTATCCTCTTTCTTTTCACTCTGACATTTTTCTCTTCCTCTTTTCTTCTCCTTCTTCGGCTTTTATTTTCACATTTTATTTATTTTTTTTCATTTATTTATTTATTTTTAGCCCTCTCCCAATTTAATTTTGGCATTTCTTTCTTTTCTTTTTTTTCCTCATTTTTCTATACTTCTTTCTCTACTTACCTCTAATTTGTCTTTCCTTGGTGGTAACCTTATTGGTCATTATTAACATCCTGAATACATTTCTACTCAGTGCCTTGTGCGCTGTACCTGGTTGTGTTGTAGTTTGTGCCTTACAATCAACATAGGAGAGAGAACTACATAACCAGACACCTGGAGAAGAAAAACCATGGGCAGAAAAATTAACAGCCCACATAAGACAGAAAGGCAGGTTTCACAAGAAAAGGAAGTAAACGAAATAGAAGCAGAAACAAGCCTGCCAGAGAAAGAGTTCAGAAAAATGATCATAAAGTGGATGAAAAGAACGGAAGAGAAAATCAACAATGTGAATAAGAGCCAAGAGGAAATGAAGAAGACCCTACAAAAGATGAAGAAGAAAGAAGAAGAAATGCAGAAGAACCTAGAGGACATGCATAATAATCAAGAAGAAATGAAAAATGACATCACTGCTATAAAGAACTCAATAGAAAGCATCAAAAGTATACTAGAAGAAGAAGAGGACTGCATCAGTGAGTGAGAAGACACGGTAGGAAAAAATACCCAAGTGCAGCAGCTTTTAGAAAAAAAAAAAGTTAAAAAGCAAGAGAAGAGCCTAAGGGAACTTTCGGATAACATGATAGAAAACATCATCCAAATAATTGGGGTTCCAGAAAAAGTGGAAACTGAACAAGGATTAGAAAACCTGTTTGAAGAAATAATGACAGAAAATTTCCCCAATATAGGAAAGAAAAAACTCACACAAATACAGAAGCTCACAGAGTCCCAAGCAAACACACCCCAACAAACTGACACCAAGGCACATTATAATTGAATTGTCAAACACTGACAACAAAGTAAGAATCTTAAAAGCAGGCACAGAGAAACAAAAAGTTACCTACAAAGGAACCCCCATAAGACTACCTACTGATTTCTCAACAGAACTCATCAGGCCAGAAGGTAATGGAATGAAATATACAAAGTCATGCAAAGGAAGGGTCTGAATCAAAGAATACTATACCCTGCAAAACTCTCAATCAAAACTGAAGGTGAAATCAGAAGCTTCACAGACAAAAAAGAAGTAAGAGAATATATTACCAACAAAACAGCAATGCAAGAAATGTTAAAGGGTCTGCTGTAATAAATAGAAATAGGAAGCGAAGAAAGAACTCGGGGGTAAGAACTAAAAATAGCAACAGATAAGTACTTGTCAATAATAACATTATTTGTTATTTTTTTCCTTTTAAAATATATTCATTTCTTTTTTTATTAATTTTTTATACATGTCTCCCCATTCCCCCCACTCCCTCCCAGGCATACCCCAAACCCCCCCCCCCAGTGTCTATGTTCATTAGTTATGCTTATATGCATGCATACAAGTCCTTTGATTGATCTCCTATCTACCTCACCTAACTTTAATCTTCCTGCTGTAATTTCACAGTCTGTTTGAAGATTTACTGCCTATGTATCTGTGTTTTTGTTCATCAGTTTATAACGTTCTTTTATCCACCAATGAGTGAGATCATGTGATGCTTCTCCCTCATTGACTGCCTTATTTCACTAAGCATAAGGCTCTCAAGTTCCATCCAGGTTGCTGCAAATGGTGAGAATTCCTTCTTTTTAATGGCAGCATAGTATTCCATTGTGTAGATGTACCACAGTTTTCTAATCCACTCATCTACTGACGGACACT